>VYZS01042850.1:3549-54541 GCA_013400695.1 Neodrepanis coruscans | reverse complement strand
AAAATTTTTCTATGCTGACTTTTTAAGAAAACAAAACTCCAGATATTCCTTAAAGGATGCTGAGTTTCTCAAACCTTTTCTCTTACTGACAGGGCTTTTTTGCCCTATGCACTCAACTTCTTGTTGCTTTAACTGAGTATCTGGCTCCTCTCAACCTCCGTACATATGTTCACTCTCCTGGATTCCTAATGTGGTTGCTGCTGTTCCTCATGTGTATAAGACACCCAATAAAAACACTACACCACCCCCTCCCCCCCCCATGGATAAACACGTGTGTGCAACTGCCTAAGTCACAGCACCTCATATACTGGTAATAAAACCCTGAAATACTGTAGTAATAACACATAGAAATTACCATAACACAAAGAAATACGGAAGAGAAGACAGTGAACATTTTCTCACAAAACATACAATTCAGGACTTGGGTGCTTCTTCTAAGTAGTCTGTGACTGAATTGGATGAAATTGAGACCTGCAAATAACAGGAACTCATTAGGGATTAGGTACTATTGTCATGGTGCACCATGGTTCAAGCAACTAAGTCAAATCAGCATAAATTCATGACCTTGCCTTCCGCTGCTGAGGGTCCTTAATCACATGCTTAGTTTTGCAGCTGGAAAGGATAGCATTACATACCAAAGTCAGCAAAAGTGGCTCAGCCATTTCCAAGAATAGTTTGGTTTTTTTTTTAAAAAAAAGTACTTCTTTTTTCCTAGCCACTTGGAAGCACTAGTATTTTCATGCTTTCTACCAAAGAGCAGATATTTGGCAGTGAGTAACTGAGACCAAGAAAACACTTTCCACACAAGTAACCCTTCCAATTGCAGCCACATCACAGATCTGGGGGGAAAAACTGTTTGCATTAACTCAATAAATGTTTGCTAGTCATTACATTTAATTTTCCCCCCATAAACTCTATCTGTGCTTTGCATACACAAATAATTTTAACTTCCTATGCCACTGCTACACATCACATGTAACATTCCCACAAGATGAATGAGCATTCTTCAGCCAATGCTATGGCAACACAGCAGGACTTGTTACAGTCATCTCTCTTGACGCTAAAGAAACTAGAAAGACCATCTTTCTTTTTTTAATACCATCCTAATCATATCCAAATAGCTGGACCAGGGATGCAGGAGCTGAAAAATGATGGGCAAACCCAACAGACTAAGACTGAACTCAAATTAAAAGCTCAGGGGCAGGAGTAAAAAGCACCTTTAAGATGCAAAAAGTAATGAGGCAACAGAATCAGAGTGGTAGGGGATTAAAAAAGCATATTGAGCCAAAGACAAAAGGGATGAATCCAGCAAAGGAAGAAACAGCATGCAGTTGTCCAACTACAGACCAGCACTGTTTTCTTTCACCTACAACCAAGGTAGTAGTCTTATTTTTTAGCTTCTGAATGTTGAACCCCTGCAAACTAAAGGATATTCCTCTAACAAAATTCATGTATTGTGTAGGCTGCCCTATAATTTTATTGATTAATTTAAATGGTAAAAATGACACCACAGAAGATCTTGCAGAACCATACACAGAGGCTTGATAAAGATACCCTCAACCTGAGTCTTCCATTAAAAGTATGCTGTCTTTTCATCTTAAGCATCAAGAGTTTAGTGATATGACATGTTCAGTATTAAAAACCTGTATTTCTGCAAGAAAAAAGTTACAGGTGATATTGAGTCAAAAACAAGGAACATAACATGGCCATTTAAAAGTACATTATGCCTCTCTGAGGCATCCTCTTTAAAAAAATGCAAATGAAAGCTATGGTGTTAGAACAGTCCTCAAGCTCCTTTTGGCCTTGAATAACAGTATTTTTGTAAGGTCAGGCCAAAGACTACACTAACTTCTTATAAAACTTGGACAAAAAGAAATACTGTTTTTATGGGAAAATCTAGTTTGCAAAGGATTTATGACAACTAAATTTTAAGCTAATTGTATTTTGCACAAAATCTCTACACAATATCTGTAGAATAACAATGCATTTGGTGTCATTTCAGAAGTAGCACACAGATGGGGACTAAGCAGTTTCAATTACTTTTAATTTTGCTTTCACAGCCTTTACTCAGTGATAACTTTCAAGATTTTAGCTAAAATAAAGCTAAAAAACACGGCCAGGAAAGGAAGACAAGTATGTGAGAGAAAGTCTCCTTAACATCAGTAGCAACGCAAAAAAAGGCAACACAAACTACTAACCACACAAGATGGAAAAGTGAGATCCGAGTCTAAAAATACAACCTGAACTCCATTACCATTGCCTCCTTTCCTTTCATCCTGTAAAGAGAATCTAATAGAAAATCATGGAAATCACCATTTTGGCTTCACCATATATAGAGAGCACCAAGAAATTATCTAGAAAAAAACCAGTACTTTACTGCAAATTCTTGAGTAACCAGCCCTAACCAAAATTGCATGGGTTTAGAGACAAGGATATACTTTACCTTCATTGTTACAGGTATCTTCATTTGGTAACATCTCTAAACCAAACCTTCAATGAGCTCAAAGAAGTCCCAAGAGATTGATTTTCCCCAGCTGTTTCATAGGACTTGCAATTACTTTTTGTTACACTCATCTACCCACAGTGGTCACTACCTCTCACATCACAGTTAACAAACTCAGAATGTTCAACAAAAAGTAAAACTGCACATAAGAAGTGCTTATCCAGTACCTGCACAGAAAGCACTGAAGTTTCATTGTCCCTCCTGTGTCCAGAATTGCTGAAGTCATTTGCTCTGGACAGTGAGCAGGCCAATTAAGACCATGCATCTGCCTTCAGATTCTACCTTAAAATTCAAATTATGAAACTGAGCTGTGCTGATACTCAAGTGTCTCCATCTCTCCTGTGGCACACCAAGGAAGGTAGAAACTTTCATTGCTTCAGTTTTGGACTGTATTGCTACCTAAAGGTGTGGACACACATGAAGATTTCTGTCACGACACTGATCCCATGGAATTTCACATTCCTTATTCCTGCTGAAACTCTAACAAAAGCCAGGCAGATCTAACCCACTTGAGGTTTCCAAGCAATTTCATACTAACTTGGAAAAGCTCCAAACATCACTAAATGCATCACAGGTACCTGTGAAGGCAGATCACAGCTAAGCAGAACTTACTGACCCAGTAACAGAGGAACAATGATTGTATTTTTAACAAGCTCACCAACCCTTAAATAAAAAATGCATAAAGACAGACATTATTACTAGTGCCTACTAGAAAAAGTCATCAGATACTGCAATTTACCGTATTACTAGGCTTTAAAAAACAGCTTCTGGAAGATGTATTTCAATTTCTTCCCAATTCTCTCTATGTATTCTTTTATATATATGCATGTGTGTATATACATGTATGTGTACATATATATATTTAAAGCCATACCATAAACCCCATGAAATAACCTCAAATTTCAGGAGAAATACCACAAAAACATGAAATTAAAATGTTATTTTTCAGTTTTGCTATGACAGAGTATTTTTGAGTTAAAATTCAAATTCTGTGCTCTCATGGAGGAAAAAAGAATAGTATTACTGTTTCATCAGAATAAATTTGTGAGACCCTAACTTGCTAATAAAAATATCCATCTTATCACAATACAGACAGATCTTAGACACAGATGCACAAGTGCTTACAGGGCTGTGTGTGTACATCTTTGTTTCCTGCATAATTTAAAGTATTTTGATTGATACTAAAATAATTTAGTATTTTGATTGTCCTTTGCCAAGCCAACAATTTCCTAATTCCTTATCTAAGGAAGTGACAACTTCCACATTTACTTAAACTGAACTTGTTTCTCCAACTAAAAGTCTTTAGAAAAGTTGATGTGCCACAAAAATAAGATGTAGGAAAGGTGACTCTTTCAAGAAGAGGCAACTTCTCCCCTCTTTTTTTTTTTTGTAAAAGCTCTCAACAAAGAAAAACTACTTGTTGAATCTGATGTGGTCCACTTGAGTACAGACTGTGCACACTCAACCTTTGAGAGCCCTTCCAAGGCTGTCACCACTCTTTGGCGCTCTACCAGACCCAGACGCAGAGGTGATAAACAGCAGCTTTAGGGAACAGAGAAAGGCAGATGCACATTCACCTTCCATCTTCCAGAAGCTGCAGGCCTCCCTTTGTTATTCCATGACTGCAGGAACTTCCTGCACAAGAGAATCATCCTTCTCAACTAGTTCAGGGTATCAAAATGAAGCAACTTTGAAAACAAAACACATATGTTCACAGCTTTCTGCTTACAAGTTGTGCCCCCACCCTCAACTGTTGGGTGAGAAGAGACCAAGAAAAGAAGTAGGGAAGATACAATGTCCATGCACTCGAATTCTCTCTGATGAAGCTCACTGCCCTTCAGGGAAAGGTGGACTAGTACATACAGATGAAACAGAAAGTGCCTACACTGCTGAAAACCCATGAACTAGCCCTTGATTTGAAGTGCTCTAAAGCATGTGCACATTAGTGATCTCTGACATTGATGACTATAGGAGATGCTTAACACTGCATCTCTGAGCAGTAAAAAAATGGCAAAAAAGATTGGGAAATCTAGAGATTTATAAAATCTACTTCAGCCTTAAAAGGGTTTAACAGATTAACTGCAACCACTTTGGAATTCATTCAAACAAACTGATAACAACAGCACTGAATAATCAGTTTAGCCATCACCAGGACCTGCTCCCCATCTTTTTGTACTATTAACTGGAAGGACATTTTTTCTCCCTCACCTTAGACTGCTGGCAAAAAAAGAAACTGAACACTGAGTAGTGGACTGACACAAGAATTTTGGTGTAGGTATGGCAAGTCAGCCCATCACACTTTTATCAGCAGTGCTTTTTCAACCCCCATTCATTACACCCCAACCATAATGTATATTGAAATACACCATTAACTGAAAGAAAATTCACTCCTTAATCTCTAAATAAATCAAACTTAAGTAATTTAAAGTTTTTGTACAGGCTTTGTGGTACTCAAGACAGTGGAAGGCTGAGAAGATTCTGCAAAGAATCCCTGTAACATGGGATAAAACCAAAAACCAACAGATGTCTGTAAGCTGAGGAAAACCAACATGTATAATGAGCAGAACCACCCAATGGTTTTGTAAAACCAGGGGCTGAAGTCATGCAACAACTGCACCAAACTACAGCCAGTTAAGAGCACAAAAAGTCTTTATAATCTGCATGTCTCAAAAGCAATAACTGACTAAGCAGAAAATATGATAAACTCACATGTGCCTGCTGAGCCAAACTCAGTCACTTTCACATCCTGCTTTTGAAAAACAAATTCATGGTTAAAAAACTCACTGTGTAACTGGAAATGTGTCCCCAGCTGTAAAGATAATCTCAATATGAGGTAAACTAATGAACCCAGGCTTACTGCTCTTAAAGGAGGTCTGAAAAACATTCTCTTTCATGTTCATTTGGAAGAGAGAGATTTCCTCACACTGCCACTCACCCAGGCCACAAAGGCTTTTCTGCCCACTCACCAGCAGACTCCAAGGTGAGTGAATCATGAAAGAAAATGGACACATTTCTTATTTGTGGCATTTGTCAGTCTGGAAGTTGAAACATCAGCAAATGTAAACTAACTGCAAAAAAAGCTTCAAAGGAGTTAATATTCTGACTAAAAGTCTAAATAGCCTTCCCCACAACTCCAAGGAAATCAGAAAAACAAACACTGTATTCCTAGAAATGCTAAAAAAAATTTGAAAAGGTACTTGGGATTATTTCCAAGATTCTTCCATGCCACTGATGAGGATGCTATCCATTTTCTTTTAATACTGTGCATCTTTAAATACAACGTTTCCAGTTAAAAATGAAGAGACATGGATTAACACACATAATCAACCAAATAATACAAGTTTTTGTCACCCGGTCACTTCAGAAGCCTACCACTTATTTCTGTGAAGACGAAATCGTGACAAAACGACTCTCCCATGTGTAAGACTCTGAATATCTACACACGGAATCTTTAAGTCAGGTTACACTCCACTTGAAACCATGATCCACGGAAAAGAAAGTCAAAAACCCACAAAACATCAGTGATCTATAAACTTAACGTAAGACACTGAGGTAGCTGGATTTCCCTTTAAGGTTACCAAAGCTATAAAATTACAATCTTAAAATAGCTGTTCAATAATCAGGAGCACTCCAATCCATTACAAAATTATTATTTCGATGGGCACAGCCTTAACCGTCTCTCGACACTTCAAATCAATGGCTCTTTGCCAACAGCACCTAGTTACTGATAATAAACACATTAACTGGCCTTTGTTCTCCCGTTCTTCCCAAGAATTTAAAATTAATTAGTAGTCTAAGACGCAAACGTCGTGAGAGAACGAGACGCGATTTTAGTTTTAACAACACTGTTTTGTTTTGAAGTTACAAACATGGAGATGGATTGTCAAACGTAAGTTACATTTGAGGCTCAGACTAATAATATTCTTTAGTACTCACCAAAGGGAGGAAAAAAAGAAACTAGGACACCCTGTACTATAAAACAGAAGCACGGCAGTGCATCTTGCTGGCTCGCGAGCTGCGTCGCCTCCCGGCTCCAGCGTTACTCCGCGCAACTGAGCTGATGTTTAAGGCAGCCGCGATTCCCCGGCAGCACAAAAGCGGAGCCGGGCTCTGAGCTGAGCCTATTCACGCAACTTCCTCCGCAGGTCTCGGTCCCGGGTCACTCCCGATCCCGCCCCGCCGAGCTCGGCCGGTCNCCGGCGGGGCCCGGGCGGGGGCGCTGCTCCCGCAGAGAGAGAGGGACAGACACGGAGACATAGAGACAGAGAGGGAGGGACGGACTGAGCCCGAGGCCGCCCCGCCCCGCGGCATTGTGGGATCGGTCCGCCAGCTCCGCCCGGAGCGCGGGGGACGGGGTGCCACGTGATCCGCGCGTGACCCGCCGCTCCGCCCCAGCGACCAGCCAATGGGAGCAGGGGGCGGGGCGGGGGCGCGCGCCACGAGCGTGGGCGCCCTCTTGCGGCGCAGGGGCGAGGCCGAAGGATCCGGCGGGGCCGGTGACGTCATATGGTCGCTACGAGGGGCATCTCGCGTGCCAACAGTTGGGGTTTTTTTGCTTTTTTGGTGTTTTCTTTTTTTAATTCATTTCCGTATTATTATTTTAATAAACTTATGCACACTGGACGAAGCCCTGTGCCCACGGAAGTGTGTGTGTCGGAGGAGCCCCNCGCCGAGCTCGGCCGGTCCTGCCCCCGCCCCGCCGGTGCCTCCCCGGGCCACACCTTTGTCCGGCCGCACGAACGCTCCGGGTGGGGGGGGCGGCGGACGGTCCCGGCCGCGCCGCTTTGTTCCCCCGCNTACGAGGGGCATCTCGCGTGCCAACAGTTGGGGTTTTTTTGCTTTTTTGGTGTTTTCTTTTTTTAATTCATTTCCGTATTATTATTTTAATAAACTTATGCACACTGGACGAAGCCCTGTGCCCACGGAAGTGTGTGTGTCGGAGGAGCCCCCGCGGGTCAGGGCCCGCAGGACAGCGCGGCGCCGCCCCGGTTCATTCCCGGGAATGTCGCAGTCACTTCCAGAGCGGTTCGCCGTGTTGGCATCACGGAGAAGGGGAGCCCGAGTCCGCAGGCTTGGTGGAGTGTCTCCGTGTGTTCAGACTGAAATTGTTGCAGCCTGAGCAGAGTAAAATACGTGTCATCATCAGCCGGTCAGAAATTATGAGATTTACTGGTTGCCAAGATCAGTGGCAGAGTATTAATTTAGGATCAACTGAGAACTTTAGTAAGAGCAGGCTGTGGGGGCAGAATGTAAGAAGAGTCACAGGAAGGAAGGAAAAGACTCTGTTCATTGGCAGACTGCAGGGAAATGTAATAAGAAATAAGACTGCAGGTGTAGTTTGGAAAGCACAGACTTAGGAATGAAGGTTAAATGTTTAAGGTAAATCTGAGTTTAAAATGATTGAGGCTGATGAACTCCCCAAATCTGCAATGTGATAATGTAAAGAATGAGGGGTGTTGAAAAATGGGATTAAAGAAAGCCCTGTTACAAAATAAGAAAGTTGTGAGTGCTGTGCTTTGAGCAGACTGAGGTCTTGGGTGACCCTTGAACAAGACACTGAAGCAATTGAGGAGAGAACCACAGCAGAAAACCAAGGGTAAGGTTTGTTTCAAGGAGGGCACACAGCACACAAACACTGTATGTTATTGTTTCTTACTGTTGAATTAAGATGTTCACTAAGTTACTTGGGGCTCAGAGATGCAGAGAGAGGCTTGGTGTTCACTGTTTCTGTCACCAGTCATGAAGGTACTGCTGTCACAGATGTTGCTGTCATCTGCTCCCTCTGCACAGATCATGTGGCACAGAAGAGCCAGGCAAGCTGAAGAGAAGTGTCTGTGTGAAAGAGGAATGCAAAGAGAAACACTCATCACTTCTGGCCTGCTGTCTGTGCTTTCCTTTGATCCTCTGATTGTGTGGCTCACATCCATCCAGCACTGCCCTTTGCAGCTGCTCACACAACCCAACACACCCAGTGTCAGAGGAGTGGCTTTGGCCCTTTCTCACCCACGTTTTGAGATGGACGTGCACCATACACTGTTTGAAATGGAGGACAAAATCTGGGACTTCCTCCTGCCAGCTCTAGAAAACATACCTTGAGTTTTCCTACGTGAGCGTGAAGTTCCAGCCTGCAGAGGTTTCCAGCTCAACCAGGGCTGAAGAACTGTGCTGTCCAGCTGGATGCCTGCTCCCAGAACCAGTCCATCCAGGACGAGTGGTCAGTAAGTTCTGTCAGAGAAGAGCATGAGATGCAGCTCCTTGTGTGTGCTCTGTGCCTGGTGAAAGGAGGAGCTTTAGGTTTTGTACAAGGATGTAGAAAAAGGGGGACATGAACTCTGATTTTCTTCTAATCTCAGCAAACCCTATGATAAATTTCATACATTTTGTAAGGCTACATTAACTCATGTACCCATTAGTATTTTTCTCAAAAATCAAGACAGGAGGGTGGTTTAACCTGAAGAGATAGATGAAATAACATTACGAATTGAGGTGAAGATGGCAGGAAAAGAAATATTAGCTGGAACAAAATTGATAGGAATGGATACAGAAAACATGGTTACAGTTTCTGGATCAGTGGATGCAGCGGCACCAGTCAGTTTTGCTGAAAGGAGACTCTTTTATTCAAAATCTTCAGATTTGGGAGCCAACCTTGTGATTTTTGACATTTGATTATTTTGTTTTCATGCTTTCAGGTGGTAAAAACAGATTTTCTTTAGTTGGTTTTTATCTGTTCTTAAGTCTTCCGTGTTTTCCAAGTGCTCCTCAAGTGACTGATGGCAGAGCTTGTCCGTAGTCAAGGTGTTCACCACAACCCATTAATTCTTTGCAGGTGAATGACGGGACTGGTGGAGGAGTTACTGTCTTTGCTAAGTGTTACAAGTAGGACTGTTGCTTCATTTTCAAGGTAGATCCAGAATGTTCTACGCAAAGACCACAAGTAAACCTCAAGCTGTAGAAGGCACATGACTTTTTTTTAGCAACACTTTGGAGGTCTTTTGTTTGGGAGATGTACTCTGCCCACATTTTCAGTTTCCCAGTAGCCATGAAAGCTGGAAACTTCCTTGAAGCAGAGCCTCTTGCTGACTCATGGTACTCTTGGTAGGGCAGCAGGGTGAGGAAGCAGAAGCAGAGGTGTATTCATGGTGCAGCTGTGAGTGTGGGTAGAAGCCAGATGTGTCCCAGAAAAACTGGAACACACAGAGAACAGTGTGAATGAGGGCATGGTCATTTGGAGAGGGGAGCAGCAGGGAGTGTGATACTAGAAATGAGTGGAGATTGGGTGAGGGAGATGATGGCAGAACAGGCTGAGAGGTTTTGATCACAGTATGGTCCAGCAAAGGAGGGGAGGTGATGGTTGGTGAAAGCAGGGATGAGTCAAGAGTGGGCCTCCTGGAGGACCAAGTGGAATTACCCATGAGTGCAGAAATGGGGATTGGCATAGATCACAGAGGGGAAGATGGGGATAACTGCATGTTTGTGCTGTGATTTTAAATTCTTAACTTAGAGGTATTCTGCACCATCCTACACCATTTGCCATCTACACAACAGTGCAACAAAGACAAGGCAAGTGACTTTATTATTGTTCCTTTTTTTCAATATAATAAGCCTGAAGGAGCCTGAAGTGGGATATCTGGAGTCTTGAAACTGCCAGTAATACAGTCTGTCTCAGGAAGAGCAGAATTTTAGCATAGTGGGTTGTTCTTCCTATTGTGACACTGTTGGGAGTGATCAGTTAAAGCCACTAAAATATCATCCTGTTGATGATATAAAACTTTTGCTGTCTGATTTCAGATGCTCATTTAAGCAATCAATGATTTGTCTGTTGGGCTCTTGGATTTTGAACTTTTTAAGAATATAGATATGTTCAAATGACATAAAAAAGTCTGAAGTGGAGACTCCAAGAGTGTATTCTGCCTCTCTGCCCCATGCAGGGTCAGTCATGCATAGGTTGCTCTTTCACTCAGTCTATTCTTCAAGATCTCTGCTCTTGGATTCTCTCTTCCAAAGCCTCCTACCTCAAGTGGTCCATTTCTCTAGTTTATAATTCATACTTTTGGAAAGCTGTTTTGGTCAGTAGCTGTGATCCTTCCTGATGCATCAGAAGCCCCTACATTTATCCCTGTCCACTACAAATACTGGAATCAGATTGTCCCCTATCTCTTTGCAACAGATTTTTATGTGCTTTTAGTTGTTTTAATTCCTTCTATCTCTTAAGTCAAACAACATGGAAAGGCCTACTAAAATCAAATATATGGTAGGTGCTTTGTCTGTCCTATCCAAGGGGCCTGTTACTTTGCTATAAAAAGAAATTAGAGTGCTTGGGCATCAGTTGTTCTTGAAAAGTTAGTGTTGGACATTATCTTCTCAACTTTGAAGCAAGTAGAAATTGTTAGCTTGATTATTTTTTCACGGAGATTTTGGGGGGGATCTCTTCCTCTTTCCAGCAATGAATTTTGATTTTTGCTTTGATTTGAAATTCAGTTTTATCTTGTGTTTATATATTATGAAAAAAAAAAAAAGAAAATCAACTAGATGGATTTAGCACATTTTTTTCAATAATGTGTGTTCTGAAGTCTCTGTCTTTGATACTGGCATTCTCATTGCTTTTTGGGGAATTCTAAATTCTGCAATTCTGCTGTATATATATGTATCCAAGTAGGTTGTGTGTTTTCTGTGTCAAGATGCCTCAGATACTTGGCTGCACTGAGAACATTATTTTAGTGTTAGAGCTTTTCGTTTTTTCTTATTTTAAAAATTGTTTCATTAAGAGACTTTTTTATTTGCAGTGTGGTATGTCTTTGCTTGCAAGTTTCATTGTTTGGAAATACAGCATGATATTCTATAAATAAAAGTAAGTGGGAAGAGTTAACACACACTAGAGAGGAAATTAAGACTTCTGCTTTTTAGCCAAAGTAAATGCAAAAGGTTAGTGTAACACTTAAAAAAAAAATCTTCTTTGAGAGTATAGTCAGAGTGTGAACAAGTGTTCTGGTTTTTTTTTTTTCTTCTTCTTTCTTTTTTCATGTATTTGTTATAATAAATTATAGTATCACAGAATATTCTGCATTGGAAGGGATCCACAAGGATTGTCAAAGCCCAGTTCCTGGCCCTGTACAGGACAGACCAAAGAATCACAAATACCAGGAGCCATGTTGGAAACAAAGTTGTCAAACCTCTGTTTTGGATTTTTGGCTGGTTGGTTGTTTGATTTGGGTTTTTTTGACTTCTAATTCATTAGAAGAAGTTAATCAGCTACTATTCTTCTGGTGTTTGAACCAACCATGTTTACCATTTAGTAAAGTGAATACGAACACCCCTGTTGGCTTAATCTTTGGCAAAACTGAGTTTCAAAAGATAGGTGGGATCAGATCAGATCAGATGTGACAGCACACATTTCATATTCAGTGTATTTCCATATCCATGAACCATGCATCAGTTCCTGAGAGTTTCCTGTTCAACTAAAGTATGTTCTGGCTCTGAAGCTGAAGATCTTGGACAAAACCGTAGGAAATCAAACTTTCCCAGTTCTTTGTGGGTAGCAGCAACTCTTTTGTATAGGATCAAAGGAATTTTGTAATGGTCTTGGCTGGAATTTTTCTCTTGCTATGCCAGGTCACTCCAAGAAGATAGACTGGAATCCTCTGGAATACATCCCACTGTAGAAATGAAAGATGTTATTAATAGCAATATTGAATATCTTGAAGAAGAAAAGGCTTCCTGTGTTAAGGGCTATGAGGGAACAGGATGTGAGATAATTAGCCATAATTTATAATATACAACTGTATTGTTTCCTTGGCAAGAAATAGGATGGCAGTTACCCTGTTATGGAGACACCATTCTTTAATTTTTCAAGTGCTCCTATGACCATTTTGCAAATTTCCTAGCACTGTGGTGTAACCAAGCACATTTATTCACTTCTTTGTCTTAAGACAAAGAAGTCCTTGGAGCTTTTAACACCAGTGTATAGTATATGCATACCTTGCAATTTCTAACAAAAACCCAACAGTGCACTCCCCAGCAAAAATAGCCAACATTCTTTTCTTGTTCCAAATTATGTGTTCTAATGTGTGGGATAGTGACCTGTCTAACCAATTTAGCTCATTGAACTTAAGCTGAGCACCATTATATAATGATTTTCTTCACCACCCTGAACAGGCTTACTAGTTTCACTCAAACTTGCTGTGGCAGGTTGCGATACATACTGTTGAAAGTGTTGGATGCAACTACTGCCCTTCATCTTAGAAGAACTGTAGGAGATGACTAAATACAAGCAAAGGTAAGATCAGATTAAAGGCACACATGGTTTTGAACATATTGGATGGAGAAGTTTTGCTGTAAGACTGTGTGTGTGACACAGGGAGAGAAGGATGAAGGGGAATGGAGTTAATTGGTGTCATGGTTTGGCCCCAGCCAACACCAATCCCCACACAGCTGCTTGCTCCACTCCTCCACCAGTAGCATCAAGGAGAGAACTGCAGGGTAAAAGCCAGAAAACTCATGGGCTGAGGTACAGATAGTCTAATAGGGAAAGCAAAAGCTGTACCCTCAAGCAAAGCAAAACAAGGAATGAATTCCCTGTTTCTCTTTGGCAGGCAGGTGTTCAGCCATCTCCAGGAGAGCAGGGCCCCATCACACATTACACTTACTTGGGAAAAAAAAAATGCCTTCAGTCCAAACATCTCCCCCTTCCTCCTTCTGCCCTCAGCTTTATATACTGAGCATGATGTCATATGGTCTGGAATATCCCTTTGGTCAGTTTGGATCACCTGTCCCAGCTTGTCTCCTCACAGCCTTACATGTACCCCTAGTCTCCTCACCAGTGTGGCAGTGAAAAGCAGAAAAGGCCTTGGCTTTTCTGTAAGCTCTGCTCAGCAATAACAAAAAACATCTCTATGTTATCAAACCTGTGCTCAGCACAAATCAAAAACACAGCCCCATCCTAGCCACTGTAAAGGACCAAACCAAAAGCAGCACAACTGGTAACAGCAAGAAAAATTAGAGTGCAGTTAAAATATTTTGGGAAGCCAAGTCTTTTAAATTTGTGCAAATAACTAGAATAATCAAAAATATGATGAAAAGATTCTTTACTCCTCTGTCAGCTTCACACCGAGGATGGCTGCTACCCAACCCTTCCGCCAGGTGGCATAATGGTGCCTATTGTATGTGAGTCAGCCACATATGTGGAACAAACCTGGCATGAAACACATGTGCAAGCTGTGCATTGTGAAGGTACAGTGTGTACTAGGGGCTGGTGGTGCTACAAGCTGTAGCTGGGGATTGTGTGTTTCAGGTTGTAATTGTGGTTATGGTTACTTTCATATATTGCTCAAGCATATGATTGCAGCTGCATAGGTCACTCCTTCAAAAGCCTTGCAGTCTCAAAAGATCAGGGAACGGCAAAAAAAAAACCCAGTATCCATTTATATTTTTTTATACTCTCCTTTCTAAAAGTACGAGTTTACTAGTTTTATCATTTCTCAACTTTTTTTTTTGCATTAATCTCAACATATTATTTACTTAAATAATAACAGATCAGTGCCCTTTGATATGATCTAAATAAGCAACTTGGCAAGATTTAGCAGCTTGTTATACCTCCTTCTCAACCAACACTGAAAGCATTCCTGATTATCAGTCTAAGCCCATGCCTGATACACATTTAACCATCTATTTGGGAAACATTACTGTAATCCTCTTGATATAGAAAAGACATAAATGAAAAATACACTTTTCCCATGTGTGTATGAAGAACATTTAAAATTAAATGCTGATTCTTAGTGTACTTGATGTAAGATCTCATCTTTCCTTTTACATAAGAATAAACCCATTAATGGTCTTGATTAATGAGGGTATGGATAAACTGTACTTTTCTGGTTATTTTACAATATTTCAGCTAAAGAAATTGTCAGCTGCAAATTCATTAATTTGACTTCTTGTCTTTATTGCAAACAGGTAATAAATTAGGCATACTTAGGTTATTGAGCTGTTATTGAAGGAACCCTATGAAATTAAACCTTTTTTGAGGCCTACTGTGTAGGAGCATTGAATGGGATTTGCTATTTGCACGTTACCTCCTAATTTATACTATACAGCTAGACTCCATAGAAAGATGCTCTTACTGTGTGCCAGCACTCTTGTACATCAACAAACTTAGAAAACAGTGTTCCTTTCCTATTTTTTTCCTTATTTTTGTTTACTTCAAGGGGTGAAATCATCACATCTATAAAGAGTTTATGCAGTTTGAATCATACTGAAGAATACTGTAACACTGCAATCTAATAGCCTTGTTTCATGTGAATCAATATTTTTGTACTCATATGAATATCTAAAAGATTTTTTTAAAACAGATGCAAAAGGTCCATTATTTGATTTTTTTTTTTTTACATGAGAAGTATGGGCAGATTGATTTGTCTGATCTTCCTTATTTGACTTTGAGAGGTTAAGAACACTCTTTGGCCTGTGCTGGTTCTACTATAAAAAAGCCCTTTGTATTTAATTTAAAATGCTGAATCTTCAGCACAAACTTATTTTCTCCAAAGTATTAACTACTGCTCTTCCAATGTACTTTGAAATCTTTTTCTTCCTACCAGACTTCTCAAAATTTCCCACACTTGCCATTCCTCCTGTTAAGGAATTCTGTATCCATAACTTTGTGGTTTAGCAATGGCAGTACCAGTAGTCTCTGAAATCCAACCTACCTTGCCATCAAGCTGTGATCCAAGAGAAGTTAAAGAACATGATGCAGAACATTATCTCCAGAAAATGTCTATTTGTTCATACCAAGAGACATTACCTTCCCCTCCTGTCTAAGCTGTTCCTCTCCCAGAGGTTTCCAGTTCAGGAAAAACCCCAACCACACAAAATATGAACAAATCCCAAAGTGGTGGTTCTTTACGATAATCTGCAATGCAGATTGAAACATTGTTTGTGCTCTCTGTTGTGAGGTGGTAATCATGAGCAAAATAGGAAAGCAGGTAATTAGAGATGGTAATACCCTCTTTTATTGATCCACGTGAGTCAAGGAAGTTTGTCTGGAAATACCCAGAGAGGGCAGGAGACAATCCATATTGACTTTTGGTGAGGTGGTGATGAGAAAAGACGAATCTGCTGAATTGTTTTGATTTTGAGATAGTTAATGTCATCTTTTCAGAAAGACTGAGTCTACCAAGTCAGTTTGTTGCTCCCCTGTGCTGGTTGCATGGCTCTTCTTCAGAGAAGGCAGAAACTAGAAATGTAGTTCGGGGTCACATAGGTGGAAAGAGGAGTTGCTCTGAGGCAGCAGCTCTCAGGGACTGTGCACCTTCTCAGGGGACTTGCAAAACATTTCTTCTATTAACTACTTCTAGAGTTGTGTATGTTTCTTTAAATGCATTCAGCAGATGTGAAGTCCTAAGCACAACAAGCAATAATCCAAGTGACTAAAATAAGAAAAAAACTTGGCCATAACTTTTAAGAAACTTAATTTCAGTCTTCAGCTTGTTTGCCGCATAGCTCACATGAATTACATCCGTTGCCACCACCACCATCAGCTTTTCCAAACAGTTGTTTAACTTTGTGTAATTATCAAATACTTTATGGTGATAGCGTAATTTGGACATTAGTGATTTACTGCTNACTGCTCCCGATCTGCTGTGTTATTGCAGTCCCTAGGCAGTAATCCCCAGATGATCACCGAGTAGCGTCACCCACAAGGTTGCTGGCTAATGGTCCAATACAAACTGAAATGCTGTTCACTATCTAATAAACACATTGTTCATGAGAGACCTGCTAATAAGGGCACCACTAAAAAGAACATCCCTTAATCATATATAATACTGCTGGAGTATTTTTAGTGCATACTAAACAATTTTTTTGCCCAAAACAAGAATTAAACATCCACTCTACTAAAAGTACACCCCACTTAATACACCCTGAGAACAGTATGTTTAAAAGCATGTTGAAATAAATTATTTCTGACATTTCCCCTGAAATAACACTTCAGTGAGCCTCTGCTTGTCTGCAGCTGCTCAGGCTGACATTATGGAAAAAGGCAGCTAGGTGGAGGACTTGTTAATGTTATCACGCTCACACTCAGGCAGCCACCATCAAGGCTGCACTAGAAGAGATGTTGGCTTTATGTACTGAGTTTTGCTGAACTGCTGAGATTACCCACGGGTCATAAAATTAAGCAGAAATGTAATTATTTCCTAGATCCATCATCACATGCCTTGGGGTTTTTCTTTGCAGTTTTGGTTTATTTTTTTCTTCTATGGTTGTATTAAAAAATTATTTTTAGGACTTAAGCTAGGATTGTTTTTGGTGAGGCTTTTTCCACCTGAAGTTTTTTAACCCCTTAAATTTAAAATGCTGAAAGAAAAAACTAACCAAAATTCTAAGTACTTTCATACCTGTAAATACTAAAATAGGGAGGCAACCCTTCCCATAACAATTCAGTGACTTGAGCACCTTCTGATACCCCCTCTTCTGCAGTCCCAGGGCCTCCAAGCTGTGTGGCACACTGCGTGCTGTGGGGTCTCTGTCCCTGGTGCTCTCAGCTCTGTGTGGCAGAACAGTGAAACTACCATGTAATGAGACTATACATTATCCAAGCAAGGCTCATGGGACACGGATGTGAAGGACAAATTTTGGAGTAGTGTCTGAAAAGAAAAACCATCATCTCTTCAATGGACCCAAGAGATAAGAAGAGACTGGGTTGCAACTGTCATGTAATGTCAGAAATCAGAAGGGATCTGAACTTTCAAACCCAATTAGCCAGCTATTGAAGGAAGCAACAGTATCTTAATTATTATCTTCTTCCAACCTTGCTGTTACTGTAGGCCTGTTTAGATGGACTGCCTGCAGGTAACTGCCCTCATCCATAGCAACTCCTTAGTTGTCCTTCATGGTCTGTGTGTGCTTTTCACACTGGATATATCCTTGGGATATACCTATACAGGATGGCCTTGTATCCTTTTGTTTATCAGACAGAATGCACAGAATCACAGAATGGTCATGGTTGGGAGGGACTTCTGGAGGTCATCTTGTCCTACCTCACCTTCCTCAGGCAGGGCCACTTAAAGCTGTTGCCCAGGATCATGACTAGATGGCTTTTAAATATTTCCAAGGATGGAGACCACAGCCTCCTTGGGCAGCCTGTCCCAGTGCTCAGTCACATCTCACAGTGAAAAACTGTTTCCTCATATTCAGAGGGAACCACCTGTATTTCAGGTTATGTCTATTGTTGTGGGTCCTGTCTTGGTGCCAGTGAAAAGAGCCTGACTCCATCCTCTTTACACCCTCCCTTCAGGAATTTGTACACACTGAACCTCCTCTTTTCCAGGCTGGACAGTCCCAGCTCTCTCAGCCTTGCCTCATATGTGAGGTTCCTCCATCATCTATGTGGTCCTTTGTTAAACTCTCTCAAGTTGCTCTATATCGCTCTTGTACTGGGGAGCTCAGAACTGGATACAGCATTCCAGGTGTAGCCTCCTCAGTGCTGAGCTGAGGTGAAGGATCACCTTCCTCACCCTACTGGCAATATTTTGTCTAATGCTTGCCTTCTTTGCAGCAAGGGCACTTGCCTGCAACTCTGTGTCCACCGGGACCTCCAGGGCCTTTTCTGCCAAGCTACTTTTGAGCAAGTATGGGAAAAAAAGAAAAAGGTGTCAAATTAGATGACCTGTTCTGTGAATTTCCAAATTTACAAAATAATTAAGTAGATCCTATTAGTGCCATATTCCCGTATAAGAAGGAAATGTTATAAAATTTTAATAAAATAGCCACATATCTGCTGAGGGAGCACATTATATATTTTGTAGGTATTATTAACACTGTGCTGTTAATGGGAGTCAATGGTGACCTGTGCAACTGGACATTAAAATTGACACTGACTCTATACTTAATCTGTGACAATCCTTGCATTTCAAGTATTGGAGTATACTGCCCACTAACATTCTAAGCATATAGTAAGAGAGTATTTATTTTTTCCTACCAGCTTCTTTCCAGCTGCTTTCAAGTCTGAAATATAAGTGGTGAAGGGACTTCAAATAAAATTTTGTAAATATAAATTTCCTGCAGAGATGCTCCATGTTCAGCCAACCCCTCCAGAATAAGTTGGATATGTTTAACATTCTCTAGCCATGCAAAGTCAGTGTTTCCTTGGTGCCATCTTCCCTCTCACAGCATCCACATACTAGCTCACACAGGAGGCTGGTGTTGTGTTGGCCTGGAGGGCATTACTGGCCATGAGAGCAATTATTCTGCTTGTTGGCCACCTTTCTAAAAGGACTTCAAGAATGGATAGGGAACCATTTTAATTCTGAGGTGAATTTGTCAGATGGCAGCTGCTCGTTTCTGGATGCTGCTTTTTTTTGTGGTAGAAGAGATGGACAGCCTTCTTTTGCCACTCTTCAGAAACATGCAGCTTGCTCTGTGAAGAGGCTGTTGCTGAGGTGGCCCTGGAGCAAGCTGGATCCCTGGGCTTGCACATGGCAAAGAAACAATTCCTGTCAGCCAGCTTGTATATAATCTCCCCCCCAGCTACTCTGAACACTTCCTGGGACAGTGGTTTATGGGGATTTCTACTTTAGTTTTAGTAAAGCAAATTTCTAATTTTTAGAGGAAAAATGTGGACTTTTTTTATTCTGAACTGGCTAATAATGAGAATTTTAAATGGAAAGAAAAACTGTACATGCTAGCTGCAGTTGTCCATATTTTCTCGAGCTTTAGTTACTTAGATATTTATGGGAAACAGTGCAAAATGCTGTTTGAATAGGGCCTCTTCCCCAGATGAACATCAGGAAGAGCAGTTGGAAAGCCCCATCAGACAACTTTCCTGGGGCAGCTCCTGCAAAACAGGCACCAAGCAGCGATTGTATGCCTGGAGCTGCAGAAGATGCCAAGTAACACAACTAGCAGCATGGTGGAGCTAAGTTTGAGGAGAGGGTGGTCAAAGCATCCCAGGAGATGTTTCTGGCTTTGGGAAGAGAGATGCTGCCTCCCAAACTGCTCACAGATTTGCTTCCAGATATAAGTGATCAGTAGGCCTTCAAATATAGAGGAAACATAGAAGAAACAATTGTCGACAGGGAAGAGATTTAGCAAACTGTTCAGCAAACCTAAATAGTTGGACTGAGTGCCAGCAGACACAGGACCCTGGCTGTGCATCTAACTGCTGCAATGGAAAAATAAGATGAGGGGATATTTCATTTTTTAGATGCTTGAATATTGTGGCTAATTTCCACCAGAAAAGGAGTATCTAAAATTCAAGCTAGGACTCAGAATAAAGCTGCAATTGTTTCTGTGAATGAGAGGTGTAACTGAGCAGAGGCATCCTGCATTTCCAGAAAAAAATTTACTGCAGTAACTCTTTTCAGACAACTTTTCTGCTCACTGTGATGAAATCAGTTCAAAATTAATTGTTATGTTATGTATCAGTCAGCCACACCATTTGAAGGAGATGCAGAATTTCTCTCTACAGATGGATCTTCCTGCCAGCTGGGAAGGGGAAGCATTAGGTGGCCGCATGTCATCCTGCAGGAGGGGAGTCTGGGAGTTCTTACTCATCGCTGAATTGGTGAGGAGAAACCACAGACACACCACTCACATGTCACATTGCAATCTCCCTCTCTCCAGTAGTCCTCCTGGCCTCCACAGGATATGCATTACCCATCCCTGGTTTCCCCAGCGGATAACCACTTATTCACCCCCTTCCTTCCACCCCTCACAAACACTTCATTGTATGACATTGATACCACTGGGTTTTCCTGTAGGTTTATTCCAGTTATCCTATTTTGGACAGGACTAAAGGTGACAAGCTGTGATTGAGCACAATGACTGTCCCTTAGGGAAAGGGACAGGGAAAGATATTGTTAGTTCCTATTAAGCAGTGATGCCAAAACTTCACAGAATCAGGCTTTATATGACCGGACATATTTAGCAATTTAGCAGTACTATAAGTGAGGATGTACATAATTTCCTGTGATTGTCAAGCCATTGATGGAACTCTTGGAATGCAATGAATAATATTATTACAATGCTGTACTTTCTTAAATGTAGTGGGCATAATTAAAGTCCCACCCACAGAGGTCAGATCCATCTGACTCACTATTGTTAAGAGTTAAGAGATTTCCATTTGTTTTAACAATGGCTTGTTTAGAATATTAAGTCAATGAATTTCTTGCTTTTGTGGAAGGTGTCATTTTACTATGTCAGGGACAATGTAGGGTTCTGGACTAAAGCTATAAATAGAGTACAGATACTATTGGATCTCATTGTCACTTAACAAAAGTTAAAGTGGCTTTGATGAAATCACTGAAATTATTATTTGCATCAGTGTACTATCTGGTCTGGTATATTTAGAAATGAGTCTATACCTTTAAAGGTGGGATTGCTAAACCAGTAACAGTGTAGGCTATATGAAACAATAACACATAAAAGTTCAGTATTTTTAGGTATTCTGCTTGTTCATTTTACCATGGTGAACTAGCTGAGACAAAAAACTGTATTTCTCATTTTTATGTCAGTTTTACCTGTGGAGCAGAAGCACAGGACTGATGCACTGTATTTATATCAAGCATTGCATTGGGACTTTTAGAGGGATCCCATCAGGGGAAAAAGAGTTTGAACTATTATCACCAATATCAACAAAGTAATTATTAATGAAAACCATTAGCAAAAAGCAATCCTTTTTTTTTTTTTAGCTGATTAGTCTATGCATTTGATAGCTGTGTATAATTAGTTTTATGGGTTTGCTGATATGGCCACTTAGATCCAAATCTTCAGAGGCATTTCAGTTTGGAAATCTAGGGCAAGCCTGATGCTAGATTATTAGGAACCTAAATAACTTTGTGGAGTCAGACATTAGTCCTGATAATGGAAATACATTAATCTGTACCTAACTTTGTTACTGCGAACAGGCTGGTTGTCAAGCATAGAAAGAAAAACTTCTTTCTCACTCTTAAAATAGAGTGCAGAAATATTCCATCCAGTGGTAGGGAAGGTAATAGCCGATGGGTGGCATTCCACACAGAAGCTCACGCTCCTGCAGATGGTTTTTCAGGATGACTAGCCAGGGTGCAGGGATGGACAGGACAGCTGGCAGCTGCCGGCAGGCAGCTCTCCTCACCCTCTCAGGTAGAGGACCATGCTGCAATCACCTCAGGAAGTGGCAAAAGGGCAGCAATTCCAGGCAATGCATCTTCTAGCTTTCTTAAGGCAAACAACTGAAGCACCTCAGAGGCCTGACATCTGTGAAGGGCATGCCTTTGCAACTCTACAAACCCGGCCTGCTCCACTTCCCACTATGTGCCATCACCATGGTTATCCCTGGAGAAGCTTAGGGCTGGCAGTGCTTGTCCCCGTGGTCACGTTGTGCTTGGTGGGCAAATCATCACCTTAACCATATTTACTGATCACTGAAAAAGGAGCAGACTTAATCACCTGGGGCTGCACGTGTATGTTATACTACTTTCCTTTTGTACTTCCATGAGAGAAACACGTCAGCACACATTGCTGCATGTGGTGCTGATTAACATGCTGGATAACCCAAGCAAAAGATGCTGGCAGCATTTGGCAGTATGAATAGACAAGACAGAAAGGAGTAGAAGAGACAATGTCTGAAAGCAACTTCTCAAGTTATTGTACAAATCTCTGCAGTATTTCTCCTCAAGCTGAAGGGACGAGGGAGGAACAACATTGGAATGAGTCTAGATTTTGTTCATGATTGATTTTGCTGTCTTGCTTACATAACCCACCTAATCCTGCCTCCTGTCTTAGTAAATCACAGCTCACAACCTTCTTCTTAAGTATCAACCCAGAGGATAATGATGAAAAGCAAATCTCATTAACCATCAGCAGTGTAAGAGATAGAAAATCGAAAATAAAAGAGAATTATAAAGTTGCCACCTAGACGGAATCAGTTTTATCTTCATTTTATCCACTATTAATTCTTAGATAGACAAACCCACTGTGCTAGGGGGGTGGTAAATGAGATAGGAATTGGAGTACAGGACTGTCCATGACTGGAGGAGGCCAGATCTCAGGCTGAAGGTGTGGGATTAGTGAGTCAGGGGCTGTATTTACTCCAGTGTCTTCAGTTAAGCCCACAAATGAATTGGCAGGATTTACAAAGAGCTATTGAACTTTCCAGAATAGCACTCTCACTGACATATCCTGGCCAGTATTATCAATGTAATACACTGAAAATATGGTCTTATTTATTGACCTAAGTAGGAGCTGGACTCTTCTGGCAATTTATTCCCAGTGGGGAGACTCAGTATCACGGTCATCTGACCTTGCACACCCTCCCTTGGTCCTGGGGAGGTGCCAGTTTGTCTTTCTTTTTTTTGTCTGCAAAAACAAGGGCAGTGCTGAAAATATCCAGAGGAGAAGGGGGAGGCAAGGCTGGTCGCTAATTCAGTCACTTCAGTCACAAAGCTACATGAGCGACTTTGATCTTGTTTCTTCAGACACTTTTCGTTTTTTTTTTTTTTTTTTTCTTAGAGTAAATTTTTTCTTTGCTGAGATTGAAATAAGGTATGACCAATGAGCTCACAGGGAGAAAGGGGAATGGGAAACAGAAGAAGCGCTAGTATAGCTAGGAGCCTTTAATCCTCAGTGTTTGGGGAAGTGGTGCTAGCTAGATATTGGCTGTCCTCCACAGTCTGCACACAGAAAACTGCTCTCCTGGGGGAAGGGCCAAACTAGGTGTTCAAACCAGCCCCTGCAGACTTCAAGGATAAAGTAATGGAGGGTCTTCTAGTGAGACAGCACCATCTTTCCTAGACCATCCTTAACTTAGAGCTGAATCCAGCCCTGGACAGAGCAGGGACATGGGATCATTTCTCCGGCCTGCAAATGATGGATAGAGGCAATGCTGCACATGACCCCATCTCTCTTCGACCATCTCCGATTAGGAACCTTGTGTTTTGCATCAGTAGCAGAACAAATAAAATCAGGAAGGCCATGTGAAATCAATTTTTGTTTACTTATTCGTTGCATATCTCTGTACCGTGCTGAGGAAATTATTCTAAATCCTATAGTACCTAGCTACTTTTAGCTGCTTTCCTGAAGGTAAGCATGTGACCCTTGTTTCAATTACTACTGTAAATATGCAATTATTTATAAACTACATCTCAGGGAACATGTGGTCCTCTTTTGAATAAAAATGCTCAGAGGAGATGAAAAAAATCAATGAAAAAGGGCCATAGTAAATTGATATGCAGCAAACCATGTGCTTCCATGTGTGAGTGATGTTATAACAAACTGCAGGAAGCACAGATAAGACAACTGCAGAGAAGTCAACACCTTTGTGGTTTTGCAGATCTTCTACTGGTCTTCTGCTTAGTATCTATTTTGTGTTGTCATATGCAGCAATATACCAGGAAAAACATATTGGCTACCTTCTACATGCCTGCGACTAACAACCCTCTGTGGTTTTGTGAGAGACTGGAGATTTAAATTACTTTGACTTCTGCTAGGTCTGTGAAACCCATTGTATATCACCAATCAACTGTGCTAAAATTAAAATGTTTCAGACAAGGTTTATTCTATAAAATAGCAAGAAAACTGATGTAGATCTTCTCATTTATTAAAATATTTTCCATACTGGTCTGAAACTTACTCTGGATTTGCTTGGATGATGTTAGAGTAATGTTTGTGTTAGTTCTCAGTTATTACAAAGGAGGCATGAAAGCTGCAGAGATCTAGTTTATCTTATTGCTATTATAATGTCAGGATAACGTAAGTACAGGTGCCAAATGGGA
Organism: Neodrepanis coruscans; assembly: GCA_013400695.1. Taxonomy (NCBI): domain Eukaryota; kingdom Metazoa; phylum Chordata; class Aves; order Passeriformes; family Philepittidae; genus Neodrepanis; species Neodrepanis coruscans. The sequence goes on along the minus strand of VYZS01042850.1, from coordinate 30,301 downwards.
GCACCATTGATGTCACTTGGGTTACAGCACAACAACGTGAACCCTTAAATGAGTTATGGGCTCTGCAGGGAGCAGATGGCTCAGTACCAGCAGAAGAGCAGCGAAGGTGGTTATGCGTGTGACTCTGTTGCCCTGTGCTTTGCTTCATTTAACCTGAGCAGTAACTGAAAATGCAGTGACTGAAAACACAGTGACTGAAAAACTATGGGTTTGTTATGGCAAGAAAAGAATGACAAGTGGGGCAGCCAGTCCTAGCACCAACCCCAAGGATTTGGGAACAGTTCAGTGAGCCTCTCTGGCACATGCAATGAGTTACTTCTGCTCTCACATGGTTGTGAACTTGGCTGGAGGCCAAGAAGCTGTCTCTGCCTTTCCTGCCCAGCCTCTAAGAGAAGCAAGCAGAGAGCCAGGATCACCTCTGTGCAGAGGAAGGGAAGTCTCAGGTCCAAGCTGCCCTTGTGAAAATCCGGCTCTGGCTACACCTCCTGGGCAAAAAGGAGAGGGGAGGCACCTAAAAATACTCAGGATCTTTATAAAAACTCAATAAAAATATAATTTTCAGTAAAAAAGCAAATAGAATGAATATTTAAAGAATATAAACAGTGTTCATTTTCTGAATTATTATAGATATTATAATAATGTAACAATATTGTGAATAATATAATCACAGAATCACAGAATCAGCTAGATTGGAAAATACCTCTTATATCAGTATTATTAAAATTCCTTCAGATGGCTTGTGTTTTGAAACGAAAATTCCATCCACAGGAGGGAGACTGAGTTAGACAGAAAAGGACAGAAGCATTCAAAGGGGAGTTATAAATAAACTGAGCTGCATACTCTCGCACCCACTCTGCCTCAAGGCTCTCAAATACAGGACAATCAAACAGGCCTGCTGGCCAACATCTCCTGTCTGACCAGCTCTGAGGAGATGTCTAGCCTTTTGTGGGCAGTTTCTTCCTTTGCAGTGTGTTTTGTGCTTCTTTGCAGAATACAGTGAACAGAGACTTCACCATCTTGACTGACTGTGCACTGGGGGAAGTTGGAGACTCTTGTGAGAACTGGCAGCATAAAATACTGACTTAAGAGAGCAGCATATTACTAAGAAAGAAAGTGTGGCTTGTTAAGGGACCTGTGTTTCCACAAAAAGCTTTCTGACCCTCTGTCAGTCTTTCCTTACTTCAACCAGTATTAAGGTAATGTGTTTGCAACCTTTTCCTCTTACTTCCCTTTTAGGCTTCCCAGATGAGGTGCATCTTGCTGGAGCAACCCTTTATGGAGACTACCAAATTTCTTTGGCTTTAAAGCAGATAACAGAAGATGGTCTCTCTAAAAGCTCTGTCTTTTGACTTGAAACAGAAAAAGCAGTAGGCATATAGTGTCTTGCACAGAAGTTAAGGCTGTTGCAAGCAATGTCAACTGGGCTGCTAAACAACATGCACACATTTAGTGCTGTGGTATGACTTTTTTTTTCAGCTGTTGAAGCAAAACATGGTAACTGTCTTCTCCCACACCATTTGAAAAATGATTCCCAGTCAGGCTTTTGTTTGCCTTTAATGGATGAGGTAGAATTGTTCCATGGGTCATCAAGAGCTTGCACACTGGAGTAACACCTCCATTTCTGTGTGTTTGGATATGAAACAATGGTGCAGGAAGAAATACTTTTGATGATGCACTTTCACTGGAGTGAGAGCAGATATATTTTCTATTGTGTGCAGTATTGCTGCAAAGCCTGTTGGTGAAATGCTAAACTGCTGGTGTCTCTGCTGATCTACCTTCTGACTTGGATAAGAACGACAAATTCGTGTCAGGGATTAGTCTGCATGTGTAGCTTGTAGGGATAAATCATATAAGTAATGATGGCTTTGCTCTTCTGACTGTGGAGATGAGGAAAAAGAGGAGCAATAGCTAAAGACACTTTTAAGTACATATTCAAAGTAATATTGCCACAAGAGTTGTTACCAGCTGTGTACTGGGACATTACTGCCTTTGGTGGAGCACTTAGGGAGGTCCACTGATATAGCACCTATAAAGGAGTCAGGTTGGAAACACTGCATGTTCTTCTTGTGGTTAAATGCTCTCTTCCTGTCTGTCCCTTTTTGAAAAGTACCTTTCAGATCTGGCTTCAATGAGTCCTGCTCTTTGTGGATGTTGTTTTCATGTCTCAACTGTGCTAACCATGTTGTTTCCTCAGAGGTAGGTGGGTAAGTAAAGAGTGTGTTGCAAAACTTGTTTTCCAGCTATTGGTTTTGACCTATTTTATTTATTGTGGCATGGAATGTTTGTTCAGGTGCCAGTAAAGTTAAAAAATACCAAGAAAAATTGCTTTCCAGTTTTAGACAACTGCTCTGAGCCCTCAGATTGGTACTCAGTTGCCCTAGAGGAAGCGCAGGTTATTTCTGCAGTAAACAGGACTAGTTATCTCTTGTGCTTGATAGAGGGTTGTAATGTAAATAGAGAAATGTTCTTACTTGAATTAACTGGTTTGTCATTGTGCTCTCTTTTAAGATAGTGAGATTGTCTCCAGAGAAGTCATGGTGTTGGTGATGTGTTTGCTGACATGTTGAGGTGCCATCCCACTTGTTCAGTGCTTTAGCTGCCTACATGGGATTTGCAAACTGCATGGGGTACATCTTCTGCTTGCATACATCTATGCATCATGGTATATCTGCTCGTACTCTGGTCAGCCATGGGGACAAGCTTCCTTCTTGCAGCTGACCAGAGCATGAGTACTACCAAAAGCACAATTGGCCCAGAGCAGAGGTAAGAATATCATCCCCTCTCTAGATGGGATCCTGAATGGTATCGCCAGTGATCATTTTACTCTAGGAAATCAGCATCCTGTGTGAGGATGTCTGTTTTTGTAGTGGTAGTGAGCGTGTGTTGAAGCCATCAACACACTCAGTTATTTAGTCTTTTTTCAACTGAGTTTTATTGTTTTGCTGCCAGAACTCTTTAAGAAAACAAGCAATTTCTGCATCCCATAGTAATATAATCTGCCTCTGGAAAACAAAGAAGTTGACCCTACTTGTTCTGCACAGAAAGATGCCAATTAATTCTCTGCTCAAGTAAAAATCTAACAAAGACTCGGACATTGCTGTGCCTTTGCTCTACAAGATTGTTTATCAATTTACTGGGAGGCCACGCTGCCTTTTCAAAGTGCTGCTGGAGGGCTGCCAGCAGTTGTAAAAGAGACTGCGCTCATTGTTTAAATGCCGTTGGATGCGGGAATGACAGACTGATGCCTGTTTTCCTTTCATTTTGTGATGATCTAATTGCAAGAGATATATAATTCCTTGTTATGTCAGGGAAGTTGTTTCTCCAGCATCTGGTACTTCTCTGATTATCTACAAATGGTATCTGAAAATTAATAGGGGATCCAACTATTATCTAAGAAATACTACTGGGAGCTGATGTCTGCACCAAGCTCAAGGAGACTTCAGAGTCTACAAGAATTGGCTTTGTCAGTGAACATATAATTTTCTTCTTTTTTTTTTTTCCGTTTCTTTTTTTAACATTCTAGTAAATTACAGGCTTTGGTTACGATTTTAAGAAGTGTGTTCTACAAATGTTGTAGCATCTGTATAGTGCTGTTTTTACTGTAGCTGTTATACAGGTCATTAATCTGATCCCACACTGTAAAAATTTCTCCACCCTCTTCATGAGTTTCTTTGTTATAACATTTTCCAGTACCTTAGTGCCTAACTCTGCTATGTTCCTTTATAATTACCCGGGGTAGAACAACTGTTTTTTCGTCCTCAACACACTTGGCTCCTGTGGCAGTGTTGCTGAACACCATATTTGCTGCATCTTTGCTACTGACTGCACATCTGGGAGCTCTGAAGGGCTGGTCCCGGTGGCTGGGAAGACATCTGGCCAACAGACATCTGGCCAACAGACCCTTCTCTCTCATCCTCATCACCTGCTCACCAGGACAAGCTCATGCATACGCTCCTGCATCTTCGCTTCTCCAATCATTGTCAAACACTTCTGCACAAAGGTTGTTGCCATCCAGTGTTGTGCAAGGGGAATGGTTGAGTAAATCCCTCCTAAGCAAGGTAAGGGGAGCCAGCAGTTTTTCCTGGGCTGTGGGGCAGGTCTGTAGCAGCAATAATGGGGGTGGTTCAGCTGTTGCAAAGCTTATGTAAAGTGAGAATTGCTAGGAAAACAATGGGGTTTGGAAAGAATAATTTTTAGGAACTTACCTGAGCGTGGGTATGAGGGACTGAAAGAAAATCAATGGTTTGGAACAACTCTGTGTGTGTGGGGAGAGGACAGATCAGGTTCTGCCAAAGTGGAATGGTGCTATGTCCCCTCCGTAACCCCACGTCCTTAAGAGCCTTTAGTGCAGCTCTCTGTCACTGGCACATTGGGAGCACTGCCCCACATCCTGTCCCAAAGCCCCAGTCCAGCCCCAGAGTGGCCAGTGGGGCAGAAGTCCCACCTGGAGAGGGTGGCCACAGGGGGCCAGAGCAAATAAAATCAACACCATGAAGCCTCCACGTGGTCATGACCCTACCATCTGAACACGTGGAAGACGGAATTGCATGACGCTTAAGGTGGTAGCTATAATTCTGTCTTGTTCACTCTCTTTCTTTACTTCTTTTTCTCCTAATCCCCTTTCTTGTGTTTGTGTAATTTAAAGCTTGATGGGTTGGATTTTGCTAAGTTGTATGGGTTAGCATCTGCCAAGTCAAGGCTTTGTGAAATGCTTTATTTTGTTTGAATGTTGCCCTTTAAACTCTTGCCAAGTTCCCTTATTTTCTAGTTTGCCAGTAAAAGTGTGTTATTTGACTTCTTAAGTAACCTGAGTAGTGTCTTCTCCCATGTGCTCTCTCAAGGTATAAAAAGAATTGAAGACCCTTTTAATATATCTGGTGGGTGGATTTTTGGAGTCTTGTATTTTAACATAAAACCTCTTTGATGAGCTTGTGGCGCAAACCTAGGTTGTTACTAGGGGTCCCAAAGTGTATCCAGGAAGGAAGAGCACATGGGAGCATGTCAAGGGCATGATCAGTATATTCAAAGGTATATTCAAAGGGTTTAATCTGAAATAATGATCTCCACCAAAACCTAGGTAAATTTCACCAGCTTTTCATAACTGGCAGAACAGTGCCCCACTGTGCAAACACCCTTCCAAGGGTACATGGCAAGCAGGAGGAGGGTGATCTGGTTACCTCTGGGAAAGGGACCTGACACTTTTAAGCCAGGTGACATTTTCTGAGGAGACGATGTGGTTCTTGTCTCTGGAGTATATTCTGATGTTGATGATATGCTTTCCTCATCTTCCCAGCAATGTAGCCTCCATTGGCCTATACATAGCTCAGAGAACTCACAAGGTGGCTTTGCTTTGCAGATTGATTCTGACAGGGCTGGCCAGTGCCACCTCAGTCCATCACATTTTAGTTGCTCAGCCATATTGTCTAAGCTTCAGTCAATCAACACCATTTTCCAAGATTACCAGTAACCTCATGTTTTTCAAGCAGTGAGCCATGGCAAGGTTGAGGCACACTAAGACAGCAGCACTGTCACTTCCCAGTGTCAAGGCATTTAAGAGTGTAACACCAATAGCTTTAAGAGTTTCCATTTTCCATAACTGTAAGCTGAAAGAGAAATGCATGGCATTAAATATTTGCAAAACAGAGATGCTGGGCTTTGTCAGAACTTCTGTCTAACCACTCTGGGATCTGTGTTAGAAAGTCAGTATTTTAGACAGAGATCCTTAACACAATTGACTGCAGAGCAAATGGTGCTGCTTTCCTGCCTGAGTCTGAGGAGAAGAGGGTGTAGAAAGCAAAGCCCATGTTCAGTGTATTATGGGTTTGTGGTTGTAAGGTCTTGGAAATGGACTTATCACTTTTCCTTCTTCCTGCCATCTCTACTTTCTCCACACTTCTTAAAAGTTGGCATGAGTGCTTACTTCCAGCTCTTGGCATATTGGGGAATGAGACATCTTAACAGTTGCTTGAGTTTGGGCTTCAGCCTGAAGATTAAATGCAATTTCACAATTTTAGGTTGAACTAAGACACCACTTCAGCCATATGGGGGAATCTCTTCCTTCAGACAGACCTGCATTGCTTACCCTAAGTAGTCCCAAATAGGGACTGATCAGGTAAACTCAAGATCTGGCTGATTTTGGAGATATAAGAAGACCACGCCAAGTCAAAGGTAGAAGTGCATGGCTGGAAAGGAGATTGGTGTTTGGCTGCATGGTTTTAGGTGAACTTGAGGTGAAGCTGTCAGACCACACTGCAGAAGGCAACAGATGTTGTTGTCTCTGCAAGCAAAGAAAAAAAGAACTATTTTTTTTTTATTTATTTCTATTTTTTTCCTCTGCTCCATAAACTATGTTCCTATGTCTTAAGGTATGGCTATGAGATTATTAAACTTGGCTGGGTAGAGAAATGCATGCAAATGCATGCCAAACAGAAGGGGCTTTGTTGTGGGGTGGGAAAATGTTCTTTCTCATTTTAAAACCTTTTTCCCTGTCCCTTCACCGTGTGGGAGCGGGGGGGGTGCTATGGACCTTTTTTTTTGTTATATTTCCTAGGAATCCTGGCACCTTGCAGGCTGCGCTAGTGCTGTGCACGGGGTCGACCCAGCTCAGCCTGTGGTCCTGTGGAGTGCACCGGGTGGGGACAGAGCCACCCCACCTGCTCCCCTGCTTAGGCTGTGGCTCTTGGCCCGTGTGGGGCCAGGGTGGTGGCGGCAGTGGCTGCCAAGTGGCCACTCCTAGCCCTGGGCAGTGGTGGGGTGGCACCAGGGTGTGTGGCGGCTGTCGCCGGAACCAGTCCATGCACACGCTGGCCCACGGTGGCTGGGCGTCCCGCCGGCACCAGGGCGCACGCTGGCCCCCCCTGCTGGTCCCACTGGAGCCGGGGCACAGGGCAGCTCCACTGGCTCCCCCGGCGCAGCTTCCCCATGCTGGGCGTGGGGTTTCCCCTGTGCTGGCGGCGCAGCTGGTGGAGCAGCGTGGAACAGTGGTTGTGGGAGGTGGTGGTAGCTCTTTCCGTGGCCCCCCTGTGGTGGAGCCCCAGGGCACCACCAGGGCCCTGTGGCAGCTGCAGTGGACGGGGCCACCCTGTGGCAGCCACGGCTGGCACACAGGGCAAGGCCAGTCCCTGTGCTGGCCGTGTGGAGTGGACCCAGGGTGGCAGAGCGTGGTGCCACTGGTGGCCCTGGGCCTCCCAGGGTGCTCCATGGTGTTGGCAGGGTGGCTGTGTGAAGAAAGATTCCTTAAACAGCAAGGCCACAGAGTGTTGTGGGAATCTGTGGACAATCCAATCCAGTCCAGGCAGTGTGTCTCTGGAGACACTGGAATCAGGGAAGCTATTGTGAAAGCAAGATGCTATGTAACAATGACCACGATATAAGGATGGGAAAGTAGAATGCTGTAACCGCAAGGCTGAAACAAAGTATTCGTGTGCTCTGCTATAGGTAGCCAATCACGGTGTCGATTAAGGTGTGGAATGAGCTGCTATAGCCAATGATGTAATTGCTCATGCTGCGTGAACCCTGGCAAAAATCCTATAACTGTGCCTGTAACTTGTAATAAACTGAACCATTCACATTACTCCTGTGGAGACTGTGTGTCTGGATTCCATTATTCCCCTCAACCCCCCATAGCATCTTCAAACAATAGCTTTGGTGGCCTCTCTTCTCCGCAGACTGCAACCACGAGGCATTTTGGTGGGAATGCTGCCATTTTGCCTTGTGGTGAAGTCTTGGGGAGGGGGCGGTGCCCAGTGCCGTCACCCAATGAAGAGGTGGCCTCCCCCAGTAGGGTGTCCCAAGAAAATGGGAGAACAGGTAGCAGGCAGGAAAGTCCTGCCTCCTTTGCTGCACAGCTTTCATGCCAGCCCCATCTCGGCTCTGCTCCCTTGCTCCCTCGGCTCTCTCCCACAGCCCAGGCAGCAGCGTGGCTGGATTAACAGAGGAGGCAGTGCAGCGCTGATGACCAGGCAGCTTCTAGCAGTGGTATCTCTTCCCCTTGGACCCCACAGGGTTTCCTTTCATTCTTTTTATTTTCCAGCAACTCAGGAGTGGGACCAGCGCCATCCACGGACCAGCCTCCCTTCCTTCCCTTGCTCCACCAGCCTAGCAGCCGGCCCGGAGAATAGTTTGTTTGCTTTTGCATATTATTGTCGGGTTTACTGTTTGTTAAATAAATTCTTTTGGTTGTTGTTACTCTATTGGATCTCTCATCACTTGATCCAAACCAGGACAAGCTTTTAGACCAGGTCAGTGCAGAAGCTTGTACCTCTGTGCTCACTGACTTACAGCTTTAAGACACATCCCTAGGCTTGGGAACCAGGCAATGGCTTGTCAGGGATCCTCTGATACATAAATCCTTCCATCACTTCTGCAGAGAGGCCCAGGAAGCTGTATCCATCCCATGCAGTCAAGTAAGCTCTTGAGTTGTTTGTAGGACTCTAGCCAAGAGGTCTTTTTGTAGGTGGTCACTACAGTCTGAGCACTAGTAAAATCAGTGGTCAAAGGCAAAAATGTTAGCCTTTCCAGAATCTTTAAGACTCTGACAGAGACACTTTGGCAGATATAGCTGGGAATGCTTAAGACATTGGGTCTTTTTGTATCTCATCTGTTCATGGCTTCTGCTTCCACAGTAAAGAAAGTCTGGCAGAGATTTAGTCAGTCCAGGCACCAGTTCAACATCTGAACTCAAATTCAACTCTAAAAGCAGCCCTTGAAGTTAAACTTCCTGACTTGACCCTGAAACAGACTGGCAAGCCCTTGGACAGTCTTCTGAGAGCAGGCAGAAACAACTACTGGCCTTTAGGAATGCTGTCATCTTAACCAACCCCAGAATGTGGGCACCATATGCCCCAGCTACAAGTCCCTCTAAAACTGTATCAGAAACTTCACTTTAATGCTACGTAGCCACCTATTGATGTTTTGCTCCAAATACTGCACCAAATCTAATATAGTTGACTTTGCCCTAAATTCAATGAAAATGTTTGCACGAAGAGCAGGGTGCACATGCTATTCAGGTCATCAAAATGATACATAGGTATTCCTTTGAAAGAATGGCTATGGTCCCAACATTAGTTTAGATCACAATTTTAATGTTTAAAAACTATAGAAGTAACAGAGAGATTATAGAACTCAATACATTTTTTTATTTACACACAGAAACTGAAAAACTGTGTTGTTTATTTGGATATGAACAGCACAAAGTTAACAGGTGATGTTGACAGGAGCAAAATATTACCCATGACTCACTTGAACAATCTACTACAGGCAAGCTTGTATCAAGCATACATCATTCAAACAGCATTGTTTATACTGGGTTTGGGTGAGCCATAACGTATGTTGGGACACTAAAAACAGGTTTCTATAAACAAGTTAAAGTTCAAGTCTTGTGGAAAAATACCTTTACAGTTTATATTTTGTTGGCTGTAACATTAAAAACAAAAGATATACTTGTATTAATTTGAAAAGCTCTGTAGAAGTGACTGTATATAGGTTTTTTCCCTTAAATTTGTGCTCATGGTGAAAGCAAATGTTATTTCAAGTTTTATTTTCATCGAAGCCCATAAAGTAAACATGGAGAAAAAATACAATTATTTTTAGATGTATTTGTTAACCTCCATTTTTCAGCAATCCTAAAAAACGTGTTTCCATGTTTTACTAGTGAGAAAGTCTATCCAAGGCCTTTGATAGAGGCACTCTCGGGATGTACACAGCCCTCCCCTCCCATCACACTCACCCCTGGACATGCAGCTATCCCATGACCAAAATACTCGCCTCTGTCTGTTCTCAGGGTGGGATGTGCAAGCAGTCCCTGGCTGGAGATGCTCTTGGCAGCTTCAGACATTAAGTTTTGGTCGCATGAGAGCAGGGTCTGTGGCAAAGGAGCAGAAACAGGACTCTGCAGGAAGGGAGTGGGCTAAAAATGGCAAAATTGCTCTGGTTGCTGCCCACCCCTGGCTTGTAGTACTTTTTTTCCTGAACTACAGGTATTTCTGGTGGCTGAAAATGGAAATGCAGAAGTTGTGCCCTGAACTGTCTGGACTAGTTGGGTAAATACATGCCTGGATACAACAACATGGCATAACACTGGGTCAAATTGCTGGCTGCAGTTTGCCGTGGTTTCTGCATAAAGCCTTTTCAGCACTTTACTGCCACCTGACCTCAGCTGAGGAGCTAAGAGGCACCTAGGTACCGAAGGGGCCCTTTATAAAGGAGATATTTCACCCAACAGGAAGACTGGCAAACTTGCTTTTGAGAAAACAGGGAGTTGTGCACTGGAATTAATCCTAGCAATTTCACTGGACCTTTTATTTTTCTTGTTACACTAGTGATATAATTGTAATTTCAAGTTTAGAATTTAACTTGTGAACTCTTGGGAGAAAGAAAAGGATATATATTTTGCTAAGAAGCTAAAGTATTTGTATTTCTATTAAAATTATTCTTAATATGCAGAGCCTATCTCAACACTTCTATGTCATAGGGGATAAACAACTGCAAAAATATACAGCATCCTATTTATTTACAATACATATGTACATAAAAATGAAACTTCCTACAATACAACACAACTGCATAGATTTGTCTATAGAAACATAGGCATGTGTACAATTTGCGAATTCTAGACCTTTCCAGCCCTGTACTTTTTATTAATTCATTATCTTTTTTTTTCACAGTTTGTTACAGAAATCCTTACATTAGGTACAAATAAAACATTCTTTGTGTACGTTATAGGAAATAAGGATTTTCCAACACCAAGGGCTATGGAGACTTGTTTACAAAAGCACCCTGGCGCCAGTTGATAAAGCCATCTCGTAGAGCTGCTGATGGAGCTGAGTACATTCTGTGGTGCCTTTCTCCTACAGGCACTGGGGTGGGACAGTAGGACTGCATGTAGGACACCACCACATAGAAAGAGTTTTGTTTTGACCGAGATGCTCTTTAGCCTTAATGTAAGGTTCAAGCAAAGAAACGTATTGATTTAAAGTTAGATATATACCATTTAATTGTTACTGATAATACTCGATATCAGAGAGCTGTGTTGCGCTTATGCATCGTAAGGCAGATGTACAGACACAACCTAAACATCATCCAACCCACGCTTGCATGTGTGACCTATTGCAAGTGGAGCACAGGCTGTGGGTTCATTTGTGCCTCAGAAGAACAGCCTTCAGGAGTGGATGACTATCCCTATCCCTGACCTCACAGGATGAGACCAGGTGTTCTGCCCTAGGCCTGCAATGGGCCAGGCACCAATTGGTCCATGTCAGCTCTACAGAAGGTCTATGCTGGTGCATGGATTTGGCATTGGCCCTCTGACCAGGAGCAAGCATCACCCAGAGAGGTCACTGCTCCTGAGATACTGTTCCCAAATAACAAATGACTGTGTTTTACTTACTAGGCATGTTTGCCCCTGGACAGAGAAGGACAGCTGTATTATGGTTGCTTTAAGCCCATGACTATTTTCTTTGCAATGTGCTGTAGACTAGGAGAGGCAGCAAGGCCATATATTTTAAGTGTAGGATTAACTTTTACAATCTTAGTAGTCCCTGCTTCTGACTAGTCCTTCCTTGTCCCTCACCACTCAATTCTTGCTATTATGGAAATGAGAATTTTAAAGTTTTTTGTTGTAGTTACTAGGAGCAATTTTGCATTGAATCTATGATATTTGCAGTGCTCACAACAGTGATAAACTTTTTATGAAAAGATAGCATACTACCACCTACTAAGTAGATATGGTACTCTGGATCCTATTACTTTAACAACAGAGAAACTCCTACAGCATTTCACTGGGCTCTTAAAATCTTAGCTAAAATGTGGGACTTGTACAATCGTTGGCTACAAGTTCACTATTCCAAATGAACTGAATAACAGCAGTACATTTTACAGATAACCTCATACAAATATTGTCATCCATCACTGATGTTGACAGTTACAGCAGGGTCTATTGCATTCTGTTAAGAATGTATAAACCTGATGAGAAAACAAAAAGCACGTTATTTCACGTTCATTACCACAGACATCAATAAACACATGATTCCTTTCCATAAATATCTATAAATATGATGCCAGTAAATCAGTCTAAGCAAAANTACACGGGCTCTGATTTCCCTGAGGGCTCAAAAGCCAAAATTCCCTTTTTTTTTTTTTTTTTTTTTTTTTTTTTTTTTTTTTTTTTTTTTTTTTTTTGCTAAGAGACCCAGAAACAAAGTCTGTTTAAAGACTTAATATTTTGGGTATATATTTTTCAGTATCTAAGATACGCTTTGGTGGTCCAGTACCTTGGGTAATTTCATTCTATGCACACTCAGCTCATTCTCCCTATTTATTCAGTAAAACTCCAGTATACAAATAAATTGGGAAAAAGGAGAAGGCATAATAGCAAGAGGAGAAAAAGGAGTAGTGATGAGGCGACTGAGGAAGATGCAAGGAGCAATCAGTGACCCAAGAGCCCTTCCAGTAAAAGGAAGTTGGGTGCCCAAACTCAATGAATGGTTGGTATTTTAAACAGTAGACTACAGACTTTTGCGGGGGGATGTCACAGATGTGACCTTGCTGGAATCCTGTGCAGCAGTTGAGACCTCTACCTCATACCTGGATACTAAGTTGCTCCCAGGATCTCCTCTCTCACAACCCCCTGATGCACAGAGCTGTGCTGCTCATTATTCAGTAGTAGAAGGATAAAACGCAGAGGAAAGCAGGAGAGCCCTGGAGCATGTTAAGGATAACGCTGTACAGCATTCTCAGGTCGAGTTAGGTTTTTTAGTATAAGATCCAGAGAGATTATAAGGCACCTCAAAACCTGAAATGCAATCTCAGCAAGCAGAGTCAGAGAATGGAGTGAGATGCTGGGCTCCTGCTGCAGTGACCACTGAGTTGGGTGCCTGTAAGAGGAGCCACACACTTACACCCCAAGCTGAGAAGATGCCTGGAGTAAGGTGCAAATAAATAGGAACAAAGCATAGGTTCTTCTCCCTAGAGCTTGCCTAATGCCTGGTCTTGTAGGCTATGGTATGGACTTCTCTGTGAATAAGGGCAGGGATCTGCCCTGTAAAGAGACAGCGCAGAGAACTGGTGATCTGCACCATCACAGGCAAGGGTTTGAGACCAGTCACAGGAAAGCACAAGGGACCTTAGACCAGGGGTCGCAGGTAGCTCAGCAGTTCACGTGTTAAAGGCTGGTCGAGGGGGTGCTTGGGAGAAAGGGTGCTGCATTGGAGACCTTGCTGGAAGCCCGTGAGTGAAGGTCTCAGGGGCCAGGAGGAAGGCAGAATAAAGAAACCCTGTACTGCAGTCTAGCAGGTCACTTTGCCTGGAGGGAGAAGGCTTCTGGTTTTCTTCTTGCTGCTGGGCTATGCCAAGGACTTGGGCAGCCTATGGGGTATACTCTGCCTTATTTCTGGATCACAGTGGAACATTATCAGAGGCAGGTACCTCACTGCCTAGATTTAGGTACAGATCTGGAAGTCTGGGCTTAGTAGGTTTAGCTTCTGCAGCATGAACATTCTTGCATCTCAATGCCCAAATTCCAAGGAAGGCCCCATACTAACCTCTCTGGATGCTACCCTTAGAAACCAACTTTTAGTGTCCTGAGATGTGCTCTGTGGTCTCAACTTTCAGTGATTTCAAGCCATGTAGGACAAGGCAATGGCAACTGAGGCAATTAATAGCTCACTGAAATCCAGAAGATCCCAAATATTCCATCCCTAATCTTAAAAAGAGCAAGTTGCAATGACTGGTTCCTCAGCTGATGACAGTCTGCTTCCACAGTTACAATGGGAGTTGTCAATGAACCAACTACTGAGAACAAGAGGGTCACTGCATACTGACAGATATGGCTTAAGCATATGGAGGGCATCAAACCCTTGGGTTTGAAGCGGAGCTCCCTTTAGCCATCAGTTCTTCAAGTGCGAGCCACGTTCATATTCTGAGACACTTTTTATTTCACACGGTGAATGACACAAAGTGAACACATTTATGCTGCTGGCAGTGCACTAACAGAAGATGTCTGCTCAGGATGTGAATGATCACCTGCTTAGCATTTGAGACTCTACAAGTAGTTCTCTACACCAGCTATAAGGCATTAGGCAAATGCTTAATCTGTGGACAACAAGTTACAGTGTTTCTGCTAGTAGTAATTGAATATCTTTAATGGTTATGGAGAATTGATGTAATATGTAAATGAAACCATTTAAATATAAAAAAATATTTCTGTTCATTTAAAGAAATGTTACAGATTTCAATTTTCCATTAGAAATCCAGTACTTTGGCAGAGTGAGTCAAATCCACTGCTGTCAAAGACCCTGCTGACTTCAGTGGGAGGAGGGTAAGAAGAGCCAGTACAAGGTATATATAAACGAATCTCAGAATGGAAAAGGCATGAGGTATGATTAAATGTGTAGGTTTTAATAAAACTGGAGCTTGGTATTTTTTCTTCAGAGAGCAGTGAGGCATTACTAAACAGTTTAGTGCTGAAGAAAATGCAGACTTCCTATGGAAATCTCCAAAAATCTGCTTCTCTTCAGGCTCAAGTACTCATGGTTTGGGGTGAAGTCTAGTTCTGGTCAGCCTCCAACTGAAGTGTGCCAGGAGAGTGGTGGCTGGTGGTTATGGCAATCCTTCTCCTGTTCCCTGCACCCCATCACAATGACACACACAATCTGTTCCTAAAACCCACGTACAAGCCAAGCCCTGGGGCTGGGTGCCCCAGAATATCAGAGAAAAGCATCAGATTTAGGACCTTATACAATGCTTGTGGTGCTTTTCATGAATGCTATCCAGAATGCTACACTTAACCCAGTGAGGCAAAGTGGTGCCTGAAACAGCAACAGAACAAACTAACAAACAACAAATTGGATGCATATAATTGGAGGGCAGGTTTTGGCTAAAAGAGGGAGGGAAGCGTGTGAATGGACATCACTCCAGTTGGAATTGACAGCAACAGACCCTGCAGAACTTGGAGCAGAACTTGTGGCTGAAGGGCTAAGGAGGATAATGGAACCACACAATTCATGGATGGATGAGGGGAAATGAATTGTGATGAATTCCTAGGAGCGATGCTTGATATATTCTCATGGGCAATTAACACAGACTTATTGTGGATCTGATAACTCAGTACTGGGGGACAAGAGTGATATGCCTGTTGGAAAAATGGGTCTGTTTTCTCCAAGAAAATACACCCATAACAGTATTTTCAGTACTGAATAATAATTATTTGGATTTCATTTGAGTAAACTCACAAAAGATGGAATAGATAACAGAACAGATGGTTGTGATTTTGGTGTGTAGCAAACGGGTGTCTTCTCATAAGAACGTGAACTTAATCACTGCCTCCTGATTGTACCCAGTCATAAATGACCAAGGGGATGCTCACGAGGGAAAACATTATCCCCAGCGCCAAGAAAAGAGAAGCCTGAAACAAAAAAAGGAGAGAAAACTAATGAATAAAAGAAAAGGACAATTAATTCAAGTACGTTAACTTTTCCTCTTAAGGAGATTTACAAGGTGATGTATTAAAGTTATCAACTAAAATGAAATAACACTTCTGGTAAAGACAAGACCCATAGATAATTAAACAGATTAGCGTCTTTAATAATTACTCGATGAACACCAAACCAATTTTTTTTTTCTTTCAATTCACTTCTTAAATACTGATCATCCCTAAAGAGGATTAAGTGAGTCTGTTTTTAGGACCGATCAGCTCTGCTCTTTCCAAAGCCTTGTGGAAATCAGTATATTCTTCCCAGTGGCTATGTGTTCATTGAAGTTCAGCCCTTTCGTCATGGGATCTGTGGCCATGAGTGAAACACACTTCCTGCCTGTCTGCTCAGAAAAGGAAGGTTTGACCTTAAAATGCTTCCAGTGCATGCCCCATTAAGCTGGGAATATACAGGAGTGTTGCATCTTTTCAGCTGCAGCTCTTTCTGGGGCTCATAGAAAATCTTTCCAAGGCCCATTCTCATCTGCTCATGCATGCCAAAGGGCTAACATAACATTTCAGCTGGCTGCTTCTGGTGGAAGCACCCCAAGTTTGACTCTGGTTCATTAAAATCATGAGGAATACCACAAATGGAGTACTTTTCACATTTTCTGTATCAACATATAGCAATAGAGAGAGCTTGTTGGACTGGAAGGTTTGCTGAGGTGGGCTAGAGGAGTTCCTGCACCCCACTGAGATCTACTGCTGCTTGCAGAGCTGTTGCTTGCCAGCCATGGGAGTCTCTCACCCTGCAGAGAAGGGCCCCCCAAAACATGAGATGCCATGCATGGTGTTGCCCCTCCACGAGGAGACCCCCAGGGTAAGCAAAGGAGAAGGGCAAGCACAGATGCCAGCTGACTGAAGCACAGGGCATGTATTGTAAAGAAGCTCACACAAATGTTCAGATTAGGTGTGCTTTGCACCTAGCACATTATAAAGAATGACAAGATGGAAGTGTTGCATTGATGGGAATGGATTGCATACCCAAATCCTCTGAGTCAATTTGGATCCATCCTGCTGTGTAATTTTTAAATACAATGACGAAGGAAGAATGAAAATCAGCATATTGGCAGAAGTGACTCCTGCAAAATTCAAATAAATAAGTTTTGTTAACTGCCAGCAACAGCAACCATCTTTTAGTAGTAGTACAAAACCAGGATACTGTACCTACAACTCCAAAAATGTCCTTCATGGATGGGATAAAAATGACTAACAGATTGATGATAACCAAAAGAACAAAAGTAACCAAAATATGACGGCGTAAATCAGGTTTTGTTTTTCTGGCCATCTCAAATAATGATGAACGCACCTGTAGGAAGAGAAAGAAAGTTCTTTTCAAGCATAGTCTATAAGCCCATTCAGAACTTCCCATGTTTATTTTAACTGGTTCTGTGTGTGACAAGTGCTGCATAGATCCATCAGAAATTTTGGATTTTCTGATGTGATGTCCTTTGAAATAATCCTTAAAATTAATTTGGTATTTCAAACCTATAGGTACACATGCATATGCAGTAGGATATTCCTCTCTAACATATCTTTTGGAATACTTCTGCACTTAGAAATGGACTTCACCTCTGAGCCTGCTCCAGTAAAAGTGATATGAAGTAAGAGAGGACCCTTGTGGATTCAGTTTAAAACAGGTTTAAGACCAAAAGCGATTTATTTATTTCCTGCATGGAGAACTTCTCCAGAAGTTAGTGGGAGTCTGGTGTAAGGAAAGACTGATCCACGCTCAAGCTCTAGTAGTTGCAACATTACGGTCTTGGCAACTGCTGGACTGTGATTTGAAGAAATGTGCTGTTTACAGCTATTACCAACTCCCAAACTCTGCAGAGATTTTTACTTACAGTGAAAAACAGCACTGGCACGGTGAGTATCACTGCCATGATCACAGCCAGGCGCACAGTCAGGATGAGGATGTCATCTTTGCTCTGGTATTTGTGGAGCAGATCTGACTGCACTCTCTCTATTGAAAAGACAGATAAGTGATAAGATAAGTGTTCTGGCAAACAGGTAATTAGTTCACAAAAATCACTGTTTAACAACAGCCTTCTTGAACAACAAGTGATTTATCTGTAAACAAGAGTACAAAATGAAACATTCTTGAGTTAAAACAGTGCTTTGAACAAAATCCCAATAATCCCATTATTCCAGATTAATCCTTTGGAGGCCTGATCTAAGAATGCTTCTTAATTCAAAACAGCACATGCCTACGTAAGTCTAAGGTAATTTTCACTGTAGGAAAGACAACAGTGAGACATACACAAAAGCTTGCTTACATATATACATAAATACAAAAATAAGTAAAGTGAAAAAAACCTAATTTTAATTAGTTCTCTGGACTGGGGTTTTTTGGATTTTTTTTAAGTTTTAAATGATACAGAATAAACACATGCACTGCAATGGCTGAACTTAATATAAACTGCAATGTTTTGAGCTAAATTAGTCTAAACAGCAAATAAACTCCAAGAAAAAAGCAGTGCCCTTGTTCTCAACTGAGAACAATGCCTATCTTGGGTCAGCCCTCAGTGGGACACTGACATTTGCACTCAAATCCCTCAGCAGCTCCCGAGGGCTGCCAGCAATGCCTGCAGCTCAGCCCCACGCCAGTCGGCGGCCCCAGCAGCCAAGACAAATCACAAGGGGTGCCTAATGGGGAGGTGCTGGCAATATTTTAATATGACCTTCTGCCAAAATGTTTCCTTGAAGCTGTGATAAATAGTGCAGAGCAGATCTGCATGTACTAACCAACAGGAAAACCAAGTTGCTGAGGGACCTACATGTTTGCATTGTAAGTTTTAAATATCCAGGAGCAATAATCTAAGGGGGTGGCTGTTAAGCATGCCACAAAACATACTTGCTGCCCCTTTTTAGGTTCATGTTTTGTTTCTGCCTGCTAATCTTAGAAAGCTGGTGGTAAGACATAACAGCTCTTAAAGGGAACTCAGCGGCCACTGTCTTTGGCACTTGGTAAAACCTCATGTATTCCTGGAGGCAGAGGGGTCCGTCCTGTGGCAAAATGCCTATGCTCCCCCCCAGGGCGCCCTTCTGGGTAGAGACCACAGGTCAACACCACCTACACAGTGCTTGAATCCCCACCAGGAAAAAAAAAACACTCTCCCACCTCCCTGCAGATCAGGAGTGGGGTTTTCAAGCCGGGCACATGCACAGCTTCTGCGACACAGAGCTTACTCTGTTCCTGCAAGCACAGACTGCAACTTCTGTACCGCTCACGGGCTGCAGCCAGGTAGGAAGTGAAGGGCAAGGCTTACAGTTGAAGGTCTGTTTTCCTTTCAGCTAGATACACCACAGAGCCCAACCACACTGTGACCTTTTAGGGGAAGAAAAACACCTCTTTTCTGTAATTCTGCAATGTAAATATAGTCATCACTGCAACACTTTTGAGAACACAGCAAACAGACAAGTACTATTGGTGGAAAGAAGAAATGGTCACAATAAAAATACTGTTCTTACCCAGGTAAGGGTAGAGAAGAGGGTTAGAACACTGTAAGTGAACATATGAGAGGTAAGGTCTTGCCAGTCTCATGGGGAAGAAGGATCCAAGTGGAGGAAT
Source organism: Neodrepanis coruscans (assembly GCA_013400695.1). NCBI lineage: Eukaryota > Metazoa > Chordata > Aves > Passeriformes > Philepittidae > Neodrepanis > Neodrepanis coruscans. The sequence continues at coordinate 11,261 of VYZS01042850.1, read as the reverse complement.
TTTATATTCCCTCAGTGTCTTTTTTGCTGCCTGTCACAGCACTGACACTTGCAGAAGCCCCAGCAGAGCTGCACAGCTTCCATCTGTGGGCTCTCAGTGCTGGGGAGCAGAGATGCCTAACACGGGGAGAGGCACACAAGAAACCCCAGGGATTCCTCCACCATTCCCCTTAAGGAGGGCCAGAAGGATGCAGCCCCTACCTCCTCCATGGACTCCAGACCCTCGTCCTTGAGGGATGTGGGAGATTCCCAGAGAGGAGCACCACGGATCTGCCTCCTCAGATCCTGGGGCAATCACATCAGAATCTCCTCCCTGCCAAAGTGAAGGGGTCCATGCTGATTTACACCTACTTGTTCCCTGGGGCTGCTAATTTGATGTATCTCTATGAAAATGTATTAGATGGGAGCAGTTGTATGAAAACAGCTGACACTGTTGTCACTTGCAGCCTATTTGTGGTTTTATTGGGAAAATTACAACAGATGACCTCAAGTTACTTCAACACACCTATACTCAGAATGAGAGTCTGAGAAAAAAAATATAACATAGGTAAACCTCTGAAAGAAAAAGTGCCACATTTCATATTTACTTATTTTTTTCTCTTGCAATAGGTGGCTTACAAGGGACAGTATCATGAATGAGGAGGTTGTAACAAAAAGGTCACTTGGAATAGGGTGGAGAAAACTGATGGTGACTGAAGTAAAAGGCAAACATCAGCTTTGTCACCTGTCTTGTAACCCTTTAATGGTCTATGGAAAAAGACACTGCTTTTCAACATTCTCATTATACTGGAACTCTACTTAACAATTGTGCCTTTAGGGCATACATATTGTATCCTTCAGCAATACAACATAATTTTTTAAGTGAATTGATACGCATGAAAAGAGAAAGGGTTGCGAGTCTCAAACACTGAGATAACCATACTTTGGTGGCTGAGCTGGGACAACACTAAAAGTTTCTTCATCTTCACTGCTGGTTTGTCTAATCAAGACCTAAAGAGGTCAGCTCTAGGGTCACAGGGAAACCATTTGCTTTGTTGCCTCTAAGATGAAAGCACCACTAAGAAAGTGAAAAAGCTGTGATGGCTGATTTGTTACTCATTTCCTAGGACCTGCTCTCAGATCTGTCTCATTTTTTTGCAAATATGCAAGCTTCAGTCATTACCAATGCACACATCATTTAGGTGAGGACCTTGAAACAAAATCTTAGTGGGGCCCAGCTAATCCTCAATTCTGTTAAACAAGTCTCTCATATTTCGAATATGCCTTTTGCAAATAATACTTTCTCTTGTGCTTTTCATCCATAGGAAAAAGGAAAGAAAAGATTTATACCTTCAATATGAAAACTTTAGGGAAAATTATTTGGAATAGTATTTAAATATGGATGGGACTTTCTTTTCCAGCTGTGACACACTATTGGTTTTATATGTATCCCCTCTCTACTCTGATCAGTGAAGAACTGCGTACTTACCATAGAAAGTCAAATAGCCAAATATGGCAGTCATAAAGTACATCAGAAACATGGCAAAAAATGAGATATTTGAAACCAACTGCATTTTTTTCTGTGAACGGCTGGAGAAAGAACAGAAAAAGAACACGTAAAAAGATTGGGCTGGATTTTTCCATTGCTATTCAAAATGTATTAAGTCTTTGCATAAACATAGTAATTCTGGGGAGACTCATGAATGCATTTTCATTTAAAATTCACTGACAGCTGCACAAGAAGAGAAGGACTGGGGAAAAGGACCCTACTTGGGGCTTAAATCAAAAAATGGTGGGTCCAACCTGTGGCTCTGCTCCATGACCATACCTGCTTAAACAGAGTGAAGCCCTGTGGAGAGAGGACAGCCCTGAAACACTTCATTAATGAAATTAAAAGGTCAAAATGAAGGAGGGATAAAATTATACCAAGAGAAAAAAAACCCAAAACATTCTGAATGACTGCAGAGAAACATTTGTGTCGCCATGGGTAGAAAATACTGGATGTAGGCAGACCTGTAAAATAGGCTAAGTGTAAACATTTCATCTTTAGATATTTGTTTTGAAATATTTACACTCTAGTACCTAAACTTAGATTTTTAAATCAACACAAGGGATGCCTTAAATAGACACCTGGGAACCTGCTAAAGTCACTTGAAATTTAAAGCACCCAGCAAGTGGCTGGGATATTCATGGGGGGCATTCATGGGTCTGACTGACACTGACCTCTCCCAGGAGGCTCCCAGGACCCCACTGTAGCTGCCCAGGGCTGCCAGTGATGTCACAGCAGGGCAGCTTCCCACAGCCTTTCCTAGACAGAGGTGTCAGTGAGATAGCAGTACCAGGAAAGGTCTTTTAATATCAGTGAGGCTGAAAATAATTTTATTTTCCTGGTACGACAACAGATTTTTAGTTGCACTGGAACAAATGCCTCTCCTACGCCAAATAACAACCAGCACAACTTGGCTCTCCCCAGATTGCTGTGTACTTCCAGAGAAAACTCCCAAGTATTGCATTATTCTCCACTTCCCTTGACCCCATCCCAGCAGCACGGCATGCTGGGAGACCAGATTCCATAGGTGACAGCCATGCTCATTGGCTTGTTGGGTGTTGTTAAAGCACATCTCTGAGTGGCACGAATGACTCAGAGCACCTCTGTGCTAACATTTTCCATGTAAAATGGTTCAAAACAATTAACTGTTAAAAAAAAAAAAACAGAAAGGCTTACTCTTTAAGTTCGCTGTAAATCGGGAGGACTGACGGGTGGCACACAAATGCAAAAGCAATGGTGGGCAAAGCGTACACGGTCTGTTCAGAGAGAATTNCTTCACTGCTGGTTTGTCTAATCAAGACCTAAAGAGGTCAGCTCTAGGGTCACAGGGAAACCATTTGCTTTGTTGCCTCTAAGATGAAAGCACCACTAAGAAAGTGAAAAAGCTGTGATGGCTGATTTGTTACTCATTTCCTAGGACCTGCTCTCAGATCTGTCTCATTTTTTTGCAAATATGCAAGCTTCAGTCATTACCAATGCACACATCATTTAGGTGAGGACCTTGAAACAAAATCTTAGTGGGGCCCAGCTAATCCTCAATTCTGTTAAACAAGTCTCTCATATTTCGAATATGCCTTTTGCAAATAATACTTTCTCTTGTGCTTTTCATCCATAGGAAAAAGGAAAGAAAAGATTTATACCTTCAATATGAAAACTTTAGGGAAAATTATTTGGAATAGTATTTAAATATGGATGGGACTTTCTTTTCCAGCTGTGACACACTATTGGTTTTATATGTATCCCCTCTCTACTCTGATCAGTGAAGAACTGCGTACTTACCATAGAAAGTCAAATAGCCAAATATGGCAGTCATAAAGTACATCAGAAACATGGCAAAAAATGAGATATTTGAAACCAACTGCATTTTTTTCTGTGAACGGCTGGAGAAAGAACAGAAAAAGAACACGTAAAAAGATTGGGCTGGATTTTTCCATTGCTATTCAAAATGTATTAAGTCTTTGCATAAACATAGTAATTCTGGGGAGACTCATGAATGCATTTTCATTTAAAATTCACTGACAGCTGCACAAGAAGAGAAGGACTGGGGAAAAGGACCCTACTTGGGGCTTAAATCAAAAAATGGTGGGTCCAACCTGTGGCTCTGCTCCATGACCATACCTGCTTAAACAGAGTGAAGCCCTGTGGAGAGAGGACAGCCCTGAAACACTTCATTAATGAAATTAAAAGGTCAAAATGAAGGAGGGATAAAATTATACCAAGAGAAAAAAAACCCAAAACATTCTGAATGACTGCAGAGAAACATTTGTGTCGCCATGGGTAGAAAATACTGGATGTAGGCAGACCTGTAAAATAGGCTAAGTGTAAACATTTCATCTTTAGATATTTGTTTTGAAATATTTACACTCTAGTACCTAAACTTAGATTTTTAAATCAACACAAGGGATGCCTTAAATAGACACCTGGGAACCTGCTAAAGTCACTTGAAATTTAAAGCACCCAGCAAGTGGCTGGGATATTCATGGGGGGCATTCATGGGTCTGACTGACACTGACCTCTCCCAGGAGGCTCCCAGGACCCCACTGTAGCTGCCCAGGGCTGCCAGTGATGTCACAGCAGGGCAGCTTCCCACAGCCTTTCCTAGACAGAGGTGTCAGTGAGATAGCAGTACCAGGAAAGGTCTTTTAATATCAGTGAGGCTGAAAATAATTTTATTTTCCTGGTACGACAACAGATTTTTAGTTGCACTGGAACAAATGCCTCTCCTACGCCAAATAACAACCAGCACAACTTGGCTCTCCCCAGATTGCTGTGTACTTCCAGAGAAAACTCCCAAGTATTGCATTATTCTCCACTTCCCTTGACCCCATCCCAGCAGCACGGCATGCTGGGAGACCAGATTCCATAGGTGACAGCCATGCTCATTGGCTTGTTGGGTGTTGTTAAAGCACATCTCTGAGTGGCACGAATGACTCAGAGCACCTCTGTGCTAACATTTTCCATGTAAAATGGTTCAAAACAATTAACTGTTAAAAAAAAAAAAACAGAAAGGCTTACTCTTTAAGTTCGCTGTAAATCGGGAGGACTGACGGGTGGCACACAAATGCAAAAGCAATGGTGGGCAAAGCGTACACGGTCTGTTCAGAGAGAATTTCAGAAAAGAAGTTAAGAGGAAGTATTTCCCCCAGTGGTGTGAAGAAATGTTCCATGTTCAACTACCTCAGCTCCCAGCTTGCTGAACTCTTCAAACGANAAAAAAAAAAAACAGAAAGGCTTACTCTTTAAGTTCGCTGTAAATCGGGAGGACTGACGGGTGGCACACAAATGCAAAAGCAATGGTGGGCAAAGCGTACACGGTCTGTTCAGAGAGAATTTCAGAAAAGAAGTTAAGAGGAAGTATTTCCCCCAGTGGTGTGAAGAAATGTTCCATGTTCAACTACCTCAGCTCCCAGCTTGCTGAACTCTTCAAACGAACATTGAAAGCCCTTCTGAGAAGGCAGAAGACCTGTCAATTGGCATGTATTTAATGAAATATGGAAAGCAGTGTGCTTTCAACATGAGGACAAAGTCTTCACACTGGTGGCACAAGTGCAACCCTGACTGTGCTCACAGAGCACAGCTCTGGATGCCACACTGCTGCTGGTTTTGCTCCCTGGGATAGGTTTGCCTGCCCGGCTACTGCCACAGTTACTAGCACAGTGTAACGCGTAAAAGGGATGTATGATGGGTCACCGCTACGCTACCCTGCCTTGCCATGGAGAGGGCTGCGCACCCCTGGTGCTAAGGCTGAAGTCCTGAAGAGGAAGCCCGTATCCAGACTGTAAGAAAAGAGAACAGGAATGCAGAACTTACAAATAAATGGATATTTCAAGGTACCAGTCTGAAACCCTTAATTTCCCAGGCCAACAAAAGGACTAGGAGGGCTGTGGAGAGAGCATGCTTTTCCTTGAGGAAAGAGACCATTATATCACCAGGAAGTGCAGGAGGCCACTAAGGGGACCTCACCCCATTCTCCACCACGAACTTTAGTGGATTTCAGTCCTCAGCCAAATTTCACAAATGACCTCAGTGCACAGGCACTTCCATTCTCCATGAGGGAACGGGTAAAAGCAGGTGCTTCTGCAAGGACAAAATGAGTCCATCCCTACATGCAGGTCTGTCCCACCCTCAGAGATCTGCTCGTGCTGGTCACGGGCATCCCATTCCCACATAAGGTGTCCTGTGATACACCCCAGGCCTGACAGATTCAGTAAATGCACTGGTTGTTCTCCAGCAGTCCTTCCTTGCCCAGGCTTTTGCCACCCCCTCTCCCTCATTCACAGCACAGAACCACTGTGGTGTGTCCATCTGTAGAGATACTCAGAAGTTGCCCAGACATAGTGTTGGCCCTGCTTCAGTATGGGGGTTGGACCAGGTGACCTTCAGAGATCTCTGACAACCTGAGTTATCCTGATTCTGTGAAACTATCCTGTCTCTTTTCTCACATGCCAAAGTTGCTAAAAAGACTGGCAAAATTTTGGCCCTGAGGACAAATCTCTGGAATTCAGATCCAGTGTGCATAATTCAAATGAACTGATCCTTCCAATGTGACTCCATTGGCTCTGAGGCAAATGCTGGCACTCACTGTAGAAGACTGCCCTTCAATGCTATCTGAAATACATCTCCACCTAGGCTGCTACCGCACACCAAGTTAACTAATTCTCGTGCTGTCACAACTGATCTGGGGTGATGGTTACCCTCAACTGAAGAAAAGTGCTTGGGTTAGCTTCTTCAACTGAAGCTGGTAGACTGAATAAAAAAAAAATTAATTTTTGCATGTCTCTGCTATACATGTGCATTCTCTATGAATGCAGCTGTGAGGCCCTGAGGATGACATCCTGCTGTTTCACTGGGAGCACTGCATCCCAGCACAGCTAACAGGAGCCATCCTCCTGCTCCCATAGCTACAGCCAGCTGCTCTCTCACACTCTCTTAGACCAACTTCTTCTGCAGCTGTGTGGTGACAGAGTGATGCATCCAGCTGAAAGGCAACTGAATTTTTGCTAGATTCTTTCAACTGTATCCTTTTTGCAATCTAGTTCACCGCATGGCTACAGAAACATGTACGCTATCATGAAGAAATGTTTTTTGTGCAGAAGGACAGAGATTATTTCTGGACTTTGAATGTAGGTGTGGTTTACATGGTTTACACAGCCTCTGTTAAACAACAATCTAAAGGCACAGTTGTAGCATGGATAGTGAGAAGCAGTGAAAAGGAAAACTCTCCTGAAGAAAGCATTTGTTGTTCCAGCAGTATCTCAGGCTCATAGCATTAGCACATCTACTACTGGGGCAGGACAAGACTGCAAGGAGGTACATTCACCATGGCATCTCTGTAAGGCTGGGCAAGGAGACCCATGGTGTGCATTCGACCTTGGATCACAAGTGGAAGCATGGAGAATCAGACCCTATGTGGTGCTGATCGGATTAAGAACATGGAGTGTATGTGCACGAATTATGTGAATTAAAGTAAGTATTATAAAAAGAAACATACCTTGGAATTAAAGATAACATACTTTGGCTTACACATATGTTCATGTGTTGAGCTATTTGATAGGATAGATGATGTTGCATTTAGCTCTGATCCACCACAGGGAATTTGAAACTTCTTGTAAATAACCTAGAATAGAAGCAGAAGATAGCTAACTGCTAATATAATAAAAAGCAAATTAAAATGAAAACATCAGAATTTATTAGAAATATAGTATTAGAAATAGTCTGGCCAGCACGACTAGGTGCCTGTACTTGGCACCTCAAGTCCTGTGCCCAGTTCTGGGTCCCTCACTACAAGAAGGACACTGAATACCACAGTGTGTCCAGACGAGAGCAATAGAGCTGGTGAAGAGTGTGGAGAGTAAGTCATATGAGAAGCCGCTGAGAAGCAACTGCAGTTGTTTAGCCTGGAGAAAAGGAGGCTCAGAGGAGACTTTATCACTCTCTACAACTACCTGAAAGGAGTTTGGAGCAAGGTGCATGTCAGTCTCTTCTGTCAGGTAACAAGAAGTGACAAGATGAGAGAAAAGAGCCCCAAGTTGTACCAGGGGAGGTTTAGATTGGATATTTGGCAATTATTTTCATGGAAAGCATTGGAACAGATTGCCCAGGGAAGTGGTGGAGTCACCATGCCTGGAAGTTTTCAAAAAATGTGTCCATATTTCACTTGAGGACATAGTTTAGTGGTGAACTAG
>VYZS01042847.1:3521-16810 GCA_013400695.1 Neodrepanis coruscans | reverse complement strand
GAAGGGATTTCCAAGGTGGGGCTTCAATCCTTTCCTGAATTTTCTGTTGCCTGGTTCTCATCAGTAAAGAGGGAGTTTGGTATATTTTAGCCTATATAACTGAGAACTGATGGTGAGATACAGCTCATGCTCTTTACGAAGCAGTCAAGGGAGGACAGGTAGAATAAATGCTTCCACTTAGAATTACTGCTATACATTCTGAAAATACCATAAACATATCTTTCCTTAGTGGTTTAGTCTTGTGTCTGTCCAGGTGATATTGGATGATCCTATCCTAGGGTTCAGACCTGCAGAGCAATGAATGATCAGGTTATTGTGGAGAACTCAGACTCCCTAACACAGAGGTTAAGAAAGTAAAAGTTTCAACAGACAGCTGACTTAACATTACGAATATATTTCCTGTCTTCCTGTTCCCTGTTTAGTTTTGTTTTGGTTTTGTTATAGTTTTGTTTTAAACCCATATTTCTGGTGTTTAAAATAATATTAAGTTTACCTTTCAGGTAAAAAATTCCTTCTGAATGTAAAGTTTTCTTACGACTGAAGTTATATAAGAACCAAATAAATTCAATGTCCAAAGAAAATTATGCTCAGTGTTTTAGTTCCAAAGATGGCAAACGTTTACATATATTTAACCTGTACTTCACCTTGTTAGAAAATAAGAGGGGTCTACGTTTGGCTGTTTAAAGGAATTGTTTTAATCATGGTAATGGAGTCCGGGATCTTTGCCCGATTTCCATGTGTCACTGGAAATGTGCTCAGGTTTCTTTCTCAGCATTAAATTTGGGATCATATGTCATTATTTTCTTGTGGAGAATGTGACATCTGTGTCAAGGTGATTCTATAAAGACAGCTGAAAATGGCCATGCCACCTTGGAAATTACACCCTGCTGCGATGTCAGTAACGACTATTTTGTGCATCTTACTGTAAAAGCTTGTTATATGAGAAATATCAAAATACTTCTGGGATTGACAGAGAAGACAATACAATGTCAGATCTTTTAACACACTCTGCTTTATGATCATACAGTGTCTATATAGCTGGTAATTTTTCTTTTACATTGTACCAGCAGACAACAACTCTAGCTGAAAAGTATCAAGACAGTGTTGATGGGAAGAAAAGATATGAGTTCTGAACAGAGATTTTAAATGATGTGCATTAGAAATTAGTCTTAAATTCTTTTACAATATACATAGTTCTAATTAATGTCCACATTTAAATTTTAGTGGTAATAACAAATAGATCACCACGATCATGTTGCATGAGAATGCTGAAATAATTCCAGAACTCTGGAACTGTGATGACAGGAACCATAAAAGAACCATAAAAGATGGAGTGAATCTGAATCTGTATCTGTATGTTGGGTTGTGCATCTCCTCCTGTGCTGGTGAGAGAAGAGCTGGCCTATTCTTTTCTGACAGGAAAGACATTGCACACATTCTTTTCCCTCCACTCAGAAGTGAGCTAGGGTCAGTGCTTTGCTATATGCAGCAGCTTGCATTCTTTTCCTGCAGTCTTCCATGGAGGTCTTTCAAACAAACCAACCAACCAACCTGAAACAAAAATCCAACCCCACACAAACCCCCACATTTGCCTAGAGGAGGCCTATTTCGGTGTTCTTTGTGTATGAAATTGTGATTTCAATGCAGCTGAATTAAGTCTACTTTCTTTCCATTAGGGTAATAAAATATTTATTCCTTCATAGTAACCCAGAATTCTAGTGGAATTTCATCTGCTCTTGCACCACTCTTCACCAGAATCAACTTATCTCCTGTATTTTCCTTGGAGAGGGGATAATTTTGGGAGTGAACATTTGAGGTTAGTATTTTCTGTCTTATTTTTTTCTTCAAACATTGTTTTTAATCTGATTCTCATACAGGAGTACACACTAGTCAGAAAAATCTTCTCTACTTAGAGGCAAATGCAAATAAAGTTTGCTTGTAGGAGAACCATTTTAGCTTTCTACCCTTTTACTGCCCTTATTGCACCTTAATATTTCAAAGTTTTAGTGTTGTAAGAGTTGCAGAAGTTTTTGTCTCAGTTTGTTTGAATTTACTTTCACTTTTGGGATTCCTTAGTTACTGCAGAACACATGTACTAGTGAAGATTTTGGGATATGTTCTTTCCTTGTCAGCAGCACCTCTGAATGAAGTTCAGCATGCAATAAGTTTAAATGTTAGAAGAAATTCCAATGAAGAATTGAAAGGTGAATGTAAACCAGAATGCAAGAGTTATTGCCAAGAATTCTGAAGTATATCCCCCTGCCCCAACCCTGATGCCATTAACTTGAAACTGTTTTGAGATCAGTGAATGCCACTGAAGGGTCTGATTCAGTAAATAGTGCTTAATACCATGAGATGCTTGCAAACCAAGTGTTAAACTCCATCAGATGTATTTGGAGGATTAGGCTCCAGATGTGATTCTCTAGTTTCATCTTGAGCTGTGAGTGAGTAGGTGTATGCTGTATGACAGCAGGGTTGCTGTAGTAATTACTCATTAGCTTTAAATAACAGGGTAATTATGAAGTTAAAATTCATATACCCCAACACACCCTTTTTTCGCTAGCTTTTCAATTTCTGAAGAATGCCTACAGCTGTCTGCTTTGTGTTGTAAAGCAGGGAACTGCCCCTAGTTGTACATGGTTGTTTCTTTGATTTTTGTGTGTTCCTTGCAAGAATGTTAACTGGGGTGAAAAGGTAACATGAATCAGGGAGACAGACACTAGAAGAGAATAAAAGCTCAGTTTCTCCTATGCCTCCAAGGATAAAGAAGATCACTCTGCTGCCCATAAACACATGTATACTGCACACAGGACTGGTTTCTCCCTGAAAATTCTTAAACTGTTTTCTTAATTTCTGTTCACTTTTACTCTGGGGCAAAAAAAAAAAACAAACCAGCAGAACAGAGATGAAGAAGATAAGTGGCAATATTTTGGAATGACAGGACCCAGTCTGGTAATGTATATCCTAGATATTTAGCCACTTTTGGATGGAAGGCCTGACCAGTGAACTTATGTTACATGGGCAGAACAGGTAGAATTGGAATGCTTCTCAATAAGAGTTCAGATTGAGGAATCAGTTTATCTCACATGGATTGAACATAATTCACTGTATTCGGAATCTTGGAATGAAGTCCACAACAATTACTCTGTCCTTGATATGTAATTGGAGACTGTTGCCCATGGTATGCTGTGGTCCTGCTTAACACCTCTGGTTTACTGCACTTGTCAAGGGCTGCTACAGTGCATGGGACAGGGTGCCTGGCATGTGATCTGTGCTGGACAGCACTGCAACCTGTATTCACAGCAGGAGCCTCTGCATCCCTTTGGTCCTGTGTATAACCATAGAGGAACACAGCCTCATCCTGCACTGCCTGTGCTGCACCCTCATAACCCTGCCTTGCACACCTTCACCCAGGGAACAGTGTGGTTGATTCACCAAAGGCAACATGCTCAGCAGTGCTCTCCTAGCCAGCTTGTCAAGGACAGGCTGCCACTGCTAGTTTCTTTTACTGAAGTTGTTCAGTTTTGCTATTCTTGACATTTGAGCACTGCAACCATTGGCTAAGGGTTCATTCTGTTCCTTGCACTATGAGCATCATATTATGAATGCCCAGTGGAATGGAGTGGACCTTATGCAGATAAATTTTCAGTGCACTGGACTAGTAGGAAGGGTCATCAATAGTTCTGTATTTGTCTTCAGATGTGCCTTCTGCAGGGTCCAATCTGGTAGGTCTACTCTAGGATTTGAGAATGAGCTTTCTGAATGAGATCGGCAAGAGGGTTCTGAGTTTGTGATCCCAGGTATGTCTTAAATGTGAGACTAAGCCTAATCTTAGTGCTCTTGCAAATATTTTTTTGCCACTTGATAATATTCATAATTCGGTAGCAGTTAAATGCTATTAAATTTTAAGTGAGTCACCTGTAGAGTTGGATAACAACATATGTGGAAACTGCCTATAATATTTTTCTGTTCTAGTGGAGAGGACATGAGCAAAGACAGTTGTCTGAAAAGACCCACAAGGACCAGGATTCTGATGTGTTCTGAACTCTAAAGTTGAGATAGTTCTAGTGCAGTAACAGTCTGGTGCATTTTCTGAGATGAAATGCTGTTGGATTTGAGAGTCGGACAGACCTGTGGTAATGAAAGAACTAAATTGTCAGAAACTTGTACTTTTGGAACAAAACTGTTGCTCTCTTGGGAAGTTTGGAGAGCAGATCTGTAAGAGCAACCATTTGAAAACAAAATGGTAATATTAGATGGCTAATTCTTGGAGTCTAATGGAGACATTTTGACAGTGAGTACTTCGTTGCCGAAGTGCCTGGGTACTCTAGTCCAGCACTAGTGGTCCTTTCATTTATTCTGAGATATCCTATTATGTTGAAAAATCTGGTTTTAAGAAAAAGCTTAAAGAGAAACAGGTGATATGTAAGCTGTTGGATACCTTGATGGGCAACAAACTGTTTTTGTGTTAAAAACCTCAAAATAAACCTACCCCTGCTAATTCAACCTTAATGTCCTTTTGCATTGTCACTGAATTAAAACAATTAACGGTAAGAGTCTAGGCCTGTAAAGAAAGGAAGAGTTTCTGTCCAAGCAGCCTGGACAAGGTGACTGTCTTTTCAAATTCTGAGCATTTTTTTAGTGGAGCTTTATCTTTTCCTGCTTTTTTATTTTGTTTATCCTCTTGCTTTTTGTCCTCAAAGCAGCACTGTTATTTTTAAACATTGTCAGAACTTGGAAGAAAGAAAAATCTTATTAGACTCTTCCTGTAACTATCCCACTCTGCACAGCTACTGCACTGTGTTCTCTGGCAGAAATGGGGCACACCTGACCATGCAGTAGGGTGTGTAGCTATTTGGAGGGAGGGCTGGGCAACAACTCAGTGTTTGATACTGCAAGAATATTTGAGACCTTATTGAAATAAGGTTTGTATCTCTGTAAAAAATACACTGAAGTGTTTTACACAATAAGAAAATAGAAAACGATACAGAAGCAACTAGTAACAGTTAATCTGTGACAGTGTAATTGTTTACATTAGACCAAATATAGTAGCTAAGCTGTACAAAAAATTCTATGAGGAAAAAAAAAGAGTTGTCATGGTTTAATGCCAGCCAACAGCCCCATGTAGCCACTCACTCACTTCTCCACCAGCAGGATCTGAGAGAGAATCAGAAGAGTAGAAGCTGGAAAAGTCATGGGTTGAGAAAAACCCATAAGTTTAACAGAGAAAGTAAGAACTGTGCACAAAAGCAAAGATTACAACCAGCATCAGGTGTTCATCCACCTCCAGGAGAGCAAGGCCCCATCATGTGCAGTGGTGACTTGGGAAGATAAACACCAGCATTCCAAACATCCTCCCCTTCCTCTTTCTTTCTCCTACTTCATATATTGAACATGGTGGCATGTGGTCTGTAATATCCCTGTGGTCTGTTTGGGGTCACCTGTCCTGGCTGTGTCTCCTCCTAACCTCCCATGCATCCCCATTTTCCTTGAGAGCATGGCAGTAGGTGTAGCAGAAAAGGCCTTGGTTCTGTGCAAGATCTGCTCAGCAATAACAAAAACATCTTTTTGTTACCAACCCTGTGTTCAGCACAAATCTAAGACCTAGTCTCATACTAGTTCACACATTGCGAAAAATTAACTCTACTCCAGCCAAATCCTCCACAAAGATTAAAACCACTTACACCCTTTTCTTGCACAAGAGGTTGTAAGCTGTACATGTGTGATGCATAAATATATACGTTGCTCTCCTGTGTGTATTCTTTGGGCCTCAAACTGTATTGTTTCATAAATAGAATCTGTAAGTGCCTGTTGTATTGAGCCTTTGGTTATTTTTATTTCATAACACCGTCATGATTCTTTTTTCAACAGGATTCATTTGAAAGCATCTGGGAGCCAAACAGGTCTTTATGGGAAGCATGTTTACCTGCATTAGAGGATTATTTAGCCAGTGGCCTCTGATCCCATCGCAGCTTTGGCATCCTAGCATCACAGGCACATTAAACCAAGTTGAGAGGCACATACACTATTCAAACACAACTTTTGAGGCCTTTACATTTGTACAGTAAATCTTGAAAATTGGGATGCCTAGCTTTGGATGATGACCATGGCAGACAATCAGGAACACAGTCTTCTTCACAGGAACTATTAGTACTTAGTATTTTTGAAACACTGGGAGTTTAGCTGTCTTGGGCAGGATACCGTGAGCTAACACTTCTGTGGATCTCAGCCTCACACTGATCAAATTTAGCCCCAATTCATACAGAAAGATGTGTCAGGCACAAACAGGAACCTTTCTCATTGCCTTCCAGTGCTTTGTGTTAAGCAGAGAGTCATTCTTCTTGTGTCCCTCTAATGAAATGGTTGACATGCCAGTCCATTACTTCAGAAGTTAATGGCTACATGGAAAGTAATATAGCAAGCCCTTGTGGAAAAACAGAAACCCTATCACACTATTTCCTTTCCGATCTCCTCAGTTTTGACAACTGTCATTGAAAAGAAGAAAAAGATTTCTCTGTCTTGATTTCTCTCAGTGATGTTGGTCAGTGCAACCAGGATTTTTACCAGGGTGTGTATGTAAGTTTCAAATACTTTGTAGATGGAAGTGAATAAAAATTGGATTACAGACTCTGAGAAACTGAGGATTGTAAAAGCAGAGTTCTCATAAAATGAATGTCTGCTTATTAAATAGGATTAACTCTGTCATGCAAGTGTTCAGGTGCAGCAAGTGCAAGCAGAAAACAAGCAATGTTCTCACCTTTAGAGCATTGTATCCTATTCTAGACCTTATGATAATATTACAGTTTCTGTTAAAAGCACTTAAAAAAATACCCCTCCCTGCTACAATGCAAAGACTGAACAAAATTGCAAAATATAGTTTAAACAGCAAAAGTTGCTGCTAGAGTGAAAAAAAAAGCGGAAGATTTTATTGCTAAATTAGGAAGTAGAAGTTCATATGAAAGATGTTTTCCTCAGGAAAAGGTCGGTAAATGTGAGGCAAGGTGATCTGCTATTGCAATATAGCAGCTTTCATCTCCCACCTCCCCTACAGGCCCTGTCCCAATAGGGAGTTCTTCCAGGATTACAATTTATCTGTGTGTCTTATGTACCTACTACCCGAACAATAACAGCAAAGAATGAAGTTCTGTGTGATGGTCTGGGTAGTAAGTGAGGGTTGGATAGCAGCAATGTCACAGAATCACAGAATCAAAGGTTGGAAAAAACCTCTGAGATCATCGAGGGCAACCTCTCACCCAACCCCACCTTGTCAACTAGACCATGGCACCCAGTGCCACATCCAGTCTTTTCTTAAACACCTCCAGGGACTGTGACTCCACCACCTCCCTGGACAGTCCATTCTAATGCCCAGTCACTCTCTCTGTAAAGAACTTCCTCCTAATGTCCAACACAAACCTCCCCTGGTGCAGCCTAAGACTGTGTCCTACTACTGCTTGTCTGGGAGAAGGGATCGCCCTCTCCCTGGCTATCACCTCCTGTCAGGGAGTTGCAGAGAGTAACAGAATCTCCCCTGAGCATCCTCCTCTCCAGGCTGAACAACCCCAGCTCCCTCAGCTGCTCCTCACAGGGCTTGTGCTCCAGACCCCTCACCAGCCTCGTTGCCCTTCCTTGGACACACTCCAGCACCTCAACATCCTTCCTAAATTGAGGGGCCCAGAACTGGACACAGCACTCAAGGTGTGGCCTCACCAGTGCTGAGCACAGGGGAAGAATCACTTCCCTGGTCCTGCTGGCCACACTATTCCTGATCCAGGCCAGGATGCCATTGTCCTTCTTGCCCACCTGGGCACCCTCTGGCTCATGTTCAGTTTCCTGTCTCTCAGCACCCCCAGGTCCCTTTCTGCCTGGCTGCTCTCCAGCCACTCTGTCCCCAGCCTGTGGGGCTGCAGGGGGGTTTTGTGGCCAAAGTGCAGAATCTGGCACTTGGTCTTGTTGAACCTCATACCACTGGATTCAGCCCATTTATCCAGGTCCCTCTGCAGAGCCCTCCTGCCCTCCAGCAGATCAACATTCTCCCCCAGTTTGGTGTCATCTGCAAATTTGCCAATGGTGGACTCAGTCTCTTCATCCAGATGATCAATAAAGATATTAAAAAGCACTGGTCCCAACGCTGATCCCTGGGGGACAACACTACTCATGAGGTCACCAACTGGATGCAGCCCCATTCCCCAGCTATCAACCAGTTCTTTGCCATTAGTGACAGCTTACTGTTACAACAGTTTTTCATTCTCTATTTTTTTTTTGGTGCATTAGTTTACTTGTTTGTTCTGGAATGTATGCTAAGGTTTTTCTGTTTATGATTCCAACTACTTGGTTTAATTAATTACAGTTTGCTCATAAGCCACATGAAATAGCTAGTCTTCAACTCAAAAAAACTTAGGAAGAAAGAAAAAAACAAACTCCTCATGTTTGTGGGTTATATGGGCAAGATCCAGGAGTTCAGATAAAAAATGCTAGTCATTGCTCTGTGAAAAAGGAGGCTCAGCAAAGAACTATTTAATAGTTTTTGATTCTTTCTGCTTAGAGGTGTGGAACAAAACAAAAGATCAATGGTCACATGTTGTAATAAGAGGTGTTTCCACCAGATATGAGAAAAGTTCTTTTTCACCAGGATACTGGTCCAACAGGCCTGGAACAGGCTCCCCAAAGACATCACAGACATTGCCCTTGGGATGTTCAAAAGCAAAGCCTTGACCAACCTACTGTAGTTGGCTGTGTTTTGAGCATGGGGGTTGTAGTAGAAGCCTCCAAAGTCCCTTCCAACCCCAGCTAGTCTGTGATCTATATCTGGTTCCGTATATTTTAGTTCCATAAATTATTTGTTATAGACCAGACTTTTAAATACTGTGAGGCAAAATTAAGAGATGTTTTTGTACTCACTAGAATAAGTAATTTTTCTGTGAAAAAATACGTGAATTCAGCATACACACTTTCAAATAGACTGAATTTCGTTATGCATTTTAACTATTTTAAGCGCAATGATTCTTCCTGTCTATTGGCATCACTTGATCTTGTCTTTTTATGGATGGTTACAATCAAATTTGTATTTTTTTTCTCTTGCTTTCCTTCATGTAGGAAGGACCAACAGTGTTAAGCTGCATGTCAGCTTCAGTCCCTTGGCCAGACAGAATTATAGAGAATATAGAGAGAGTATGTGAGACTAGAATTTTCTTTGTGAATTGGTAATAATTTTATCCTCATTTCCCAAATATCCATATAATGTATTACACTTTTAATGAAAATTAATTAAATTCTGAATTACATTGTTGAATCTGAGGCAGCAGCATTCAGAGTGGTTGGTTCTTATAGATAAGTGTCTTTACCTTGTTGACCTGCAAATAATTGCTGTGATTATTAAGTTTTCTGATATTGATACAAATAACAGATCTGAGGGACATTTAATAAGTTTCACTGGTTGAAAAAAGCTTTTCTTCTGTATTGTAGGTTAAAAAAAATACAATGTAAGAAAAAAGACTGAAAAAAATATGCTCTTTTGCAGATATTACATCCCTTGTAATGTGAAACTTTAGGAAGTGTTTATCTTTAGTCTAAGCAACTATCTGATTGGCACCTTTTTTCTTTTTCATCCCTCACTCTGTTTTCTCTTGTCTGGATTCTTCAGTTTCCCTCTTTTTTTTTCTTTTTCTTTTTCTTTTTTTTTTTTTTTTTCCTGAGAACTGAATAATAATTAAAAGAAAAAGTCTCATTAAAATACAGTTAGTTAAATATGTATGTTTTAACAATTATTTCTAATGAAAAACACTTCTTGTGATGGCTGCTGCTATTACATGTATTTTGAAATCATTCTAGATTTGGAAAACGCATCTTGTGTGGACAGACAAAACCTTTCCCTTCCAGAGGTAATTTCTATCCTCATGGTGCTTGATTCAACATGCTTAGACTATGTATGAGATGAAAAACTGGGGAATGGAGAAGCATACGTAGAGCCTGAAGAAAATAGTCAGTTATTAAAACAATTTAGCTCGTCATTAAATCTCACAATTTTTGAATATAAATAGGTTGTCTTCCCTTTGCCTCATCTGTCATTTTATTACACCAGAAAACCTGGTGCTGAACAAAATAAGTAGGGTAGCACAGCAGTTAAAACAGAAGTGGAAGCCAGGACCTTGGTATTTGCTCTGACTCCACCAATGACAACCTGTATCATTCTACGCAACTCACCAAACCTCTGAGTCTCACTTACCACACTGTAAATGTCATGTAACTACATAGGATGCTGAGAGGTTTAATTAGAATTAATTTTAGTCTTTCAAGTACCTTGTGTTTCTCAGATGAAACGTGCTGTGCAAGTGTGAAACATAATTATTAGGTTGCGTCTCTGTATTTCTGATACATTATTACTATTCTTTTATTAACCATATTTAAAAAAAAAAAACCCTCGCAGTACTTACTGCTTTTCAGTTTTGTTTGTATGGTTTAAAGTTGGTCCCTATGAGCCCAGTAAGTAATTAAAGTAATAATGGCATTGAGATGTGAGGGGTTTTTATTTGAGAATGTTAATGGTTATTAGCAGATTGTCACAAAATGTGTGGCTGTTTCGAGACTTTGAGCACCTTGAATCATTCAGTTCGATGTAAGATGGTCATATTGCTTCTAAATGTAGTGAAGTAGCCCAGCAATAACAGCTTGCAAAGTCTCTGTTGATGGTTTTCTTTTAGCTGGTCAGGCTTGACCCAGACAGAATTATGGAGCAACCATTCAGAAAATTGTCCTAATAATTGTTTGTCAGTCTTGTCAGCAGCTGAGCACACCTTATGCAACAGGCCACTTCCCAGTTTCTCCATTTTTTTTTTTTCAACTGAAGCACTGAAGTCCAGGGAAAGCTGAGATGCAGGGGATGATACATGACACAGAGCACATGGAAGCACACTGTCTTGTTGGAGAGGAGATAACTCTTGTTTCCAGATGGAATCACTGCTACACAAGAAATAAAAATAACGGACTGTAGCAGTAACTCTGTATCCCAAGGACATAATAATTCGGAAAATGTTGAGTTATAAACTGTGCTTGTACTTTTACATGGATTTGAGCATGTGATTGGGCTTTTCTTGTAGCTGAGCATTCAGGAGCCTGAAATAGAAAGGCAGTATTAACAAATAAGATCAGATCATTTTAGGATAATGAACTTCTTTCAATAAGGTTATTGTTTTATAGGCAGGTCACACTCTTTTTGTCCTCACTTGTCGTGTATTAGAAAGTGGGACTGTACTATTGCTCTAACACATAGGACTTCTGTGTTAACTGCAGTGAGACAAATGTGTCTGGAGAGAGAGTCTCTTCATGTCAAGGCACAGATGTAGTGAAACCAACTTACCTTGCTGTTAGACACACTTTTTGGAAAACTGCTTGAACTGCTTTGGTGCCATCCTAGTCTAAAGTAGGTTAGAACATAAAAATAAAATGGAGACGACTAGGTTTATGTTATTCTTACACTTTCTAGGTATGCATACTACAGTGCTATCTATGCAAGATACAGACCCAGCTCATCTACTGAAGCTGCAGTTTTGTCCTGCTCTAGTCCTGCCACTTTTGAGGAAAGCCCTTCAGAGTGACAGTCTTACTGGTGTAGTTGTCCCCACTGCCTCTGTCGTAAGTATAAGGTATCATTTGATAATCCTGACAGATGTTAAATAGTGTTGGCCAATGTGAGCTTTGTCAACTTCATGCAATAGAGTTCTTTGCCAACATAGACCAGACAGTAATTTCAAGATTCAAAACTTACACAAAAAAGTGTTTCTTTAAGGCTAATTCAGCCCTGATCAAGGTCCATTAGCAGGGTAACTCCAAGCCGATAGCTAAGTGCCACATCTAGTTGGCTGTTCTTTTGTGAGTAAACATTTTCTCTTTGGCTTACCTGGCAACTTGTGTAGTTGTAGTATAGCATACCAAATCAAAAGGGACATGCATTTCATATGACTTGTTAGAGAAAAAATTATATTTGACATACTTTGCTATTATCAAGAGTGGTATGGTACTGGAATATTCTCAGAGCAGGGATTAGGCACAGAAATATGTGATAACTCCAACAGTTCCTGTATATGTCAGTCTGTGATGCCTATGTTAACCTATAGGCCTATGTCTATAGGATTTGAGATCTGAAGTCATGTCACAAACTAAACACTGATTCTGCTGTAATGCCTGATGAGCACTCAGATCCCTGGGGTCTGAGGGGTCTGGCACCAAACTGCTGCGTGGAACATCACTGTTGCCCTTTGACAAATAACTGATCATGGACATGAATTTAGCTGAGCCATTAACAAGGAGACTACAAGGATTTTGAAGAGACTGACAGACCGAAAGAAAATGCAGATGGGTCTTACTTACTTGCAAGTGTTATTTAAAGTCTGTTTACTTGGAAATATATAGAATGGAAGGGTCAGAATAAGACATTGTGCCTTGTTGGCTTTGCCTTTAAATTTTATGATCAAAAAGAAAGAGGGAGGAATATGTCACATTGCAGGTAATTAAGGATTCATCAGGAAATAAGGAACACTTGGTCCCTCTCACAGCTTTGAGGACAAAAGGTGAAGGGTATCTGGTATAATATCTTCCATATGTGGCATGCTAATTGGAGGAATAAAAATGAGGTATTTGGAAAGCTGAATCTAAGCTCTTATAAATGGAAATTGCTTTTGCTTAATGAGTTTGCTGGTAGGCTCAGTGCTTTACACTTGAAAAATTAGAAAAGATTTTTTTTTATTATATGTTTGTAAATTGGGGCTAGCCTACTTATTGAATTAGTCCTAAAGACTTCATAACCTGTAAATGAAGAATTGTTTTTTTTCTTTCACTGTAAGTATTTGGGATTTGATGACGGTTCCTAAGCATTGCAGTATCTTCTCCTTACCAATGCCTAAGAGTAGATGTAAATTTAGCTGAGGCTCTTATCATTTTAGTTTAAGTCTTTCCAGGGTTTCAAAAACCTCACGTTATTAATGCAAATACAGGAATAGTTTGTTTCTGAGACCTCAGAAAAGTGTAAGGCTCATTCTGATTAGGTATAGCTTTGTCTTTGAGGACAAAAGAGCATCATCACCTCTTCATTTTGATAGATATTCCCTGTCCCAGAAAAAAATGGGTCACTGTCCAGGTGAGTCGAGCCAGTAAAAACACCCTCTGAGTAGTTATGTCCTGCAAATGTACAAGTTCTTCTGGGAGGGAGAGAACAGGACTTCTCTGAGAAGGGCTGTCTTGTAAGAAGGTCGAGAGATGGAGTTGCATGTTATTCCCGCTAGATGGCAATTAAAACC
>VYZS01042846.1:11949-25807 GCA_013400695.1 Neodrepanis coruscans | reverse complement strand
ATTATTTTATTTTTTATTTTATTCGAGATACGAAGTCATGCTTTATATTTACTTGTTAGTCACAGTCCCTGCTTTGTGCTGATGCTGCTAGAAACAGGATTTAAATTCAACTGGAGGCCCTGCATATAACTTTTAAATTTCCAGGTAGGGCAGAGTATCTGGTTTATCTAGCACTCGCTTGGAGGTAGATCCTTTTTCTTAATGTACCTGCTAATGGAAGGAAAAACTGGTCATTCAAGTTACATGTGGGACCTGTGACTTGAGAATGAGCTGATAAGTAAATTGCACTGATAAATTGATTTTGCTTGCTTATTAGCTATTTTTCCATTTGCACCAAATACTGATAGACACAATAACAATGAAATGCCCTTGGGACACTTAAGAACTATTTC
This sequence comes from Neodrepanis coruscans, assembly GCA_013400695.1. Lineage (NCBI taxonomy): Eukaryota > Metazoa > Chordata > Aves > Passeriformes > Philepittidae > Neodrepanis > Neodrepanis coruscans. The sequence continues at coordinate 25,415 of VYZS01042846.1, read as the reverse complement.
AATTGCAGCTACTGATGTGATAATAAATTCACATAAATTAATCAAAAGCAAAATAAAACAATTGAGTCAAATGAAAGCTTAATTGAATAAAATGTGTTTGTCTTGCCTAGTTTCAGTTTACGGAAGTAATTATGTCCATAACTCAGCACAATTTCATGTGACATGCCGGGCCAGTGCTACAGATAGTCCTCCCCCAGCAGATCTTTTAGTGGCTACTCATTCTTTGAAAGTGTATGCATAAACCTCTTGCAAAGGCAATGCTGAGAAAGAGGACAGCTGGGGTTATTATTTGAAAAGGCTACAGTATTTTTGTCTATAAACCACAGATAAAATGTTCCACATTTCTATTTCAGGCTGTAAACTAGATCGGGTTGTTCTTGAGCCTAAGTTTACCTTTACAGGAAATCCATTGTTTGGAAAGCTAATGGAGCCACCACACCCCTGTGGGTACACAGATGGGGCTCTCAGATAGGGCTCTCAGATAAATTCTTGTTCTCCATGAATACCTAGAAATTATCTGATAATGCTGTTGTTAAATTGCAATATTGAAAATCCTACCAGAAATGATAAATTTATTTACACAAATCTGCTGGGGTAGGCCACTTTATCTGAGAGAGGAAACAAATAAGCAAGTAAGAATTTAAATGTGCAGTCCAATTCAAAGATAAATGATCAATCTGAAGTAAATTATTGCAAATTACTAGGAATCTCAAATGCAAGGGCCAACATCTCAAAGCAAGGGTGTGACTTGGTGTACAAAAACACTGGCAACCTAGTAGCTTTTTTTATTTCCCTCTGGATGTATACAAACCAAAAACTACTCTGAAGAAACATTGTTGCACAGTGAAGCATTCAATGAAAATGACCACTTTTCCCTTCCCTCATGTGGTAGAAATAGGAGACGAGTAAAGCTAGGAAATATGTAAATATGTGTCTACTTCATAAAGGGAAATAGTGCCCAGAAGAGAGAATTAATACAGCTGTAACATACTCTGCAAATAATGTAGATGCTAGAACCCTTCTGAGCGTCATGCATTCAGTTATTACAAAATAAATTTGAGCGAGGAAACCTTGAAATACTGTAGCAATTAACATCTTAGTAATATTACATTAATACCACTTTTACAGGTTTGTATGCATTATTCAGCTCTAAAAATGCTGTCTCTTCTAGTAGTTTACTGTGGAAAATATGCTGAGTTTGTCTGTCTGTAAAGATGTCTTAGCTTTTCCAGGAATAAGAGATGCATGGAGATGATGTCTTTTTGTCTTCATACACAGCTAGAACTAGAAATACAGTTTCAGATTAAGTCCTACTGAAAGAATAGATTGTATCTAATAGTAGACTGTAGCATCTTTGGGAAATTCGATTAGAAAACACAGTTGCAAATGTCAATTTGTTTATACAGCAGTTCTGAGGGTGTGAAAAAATCTGATTTTTAAAGTTATATCCTTCCCTTTCTCCTTATAGAAATAGTCTGGCTAATTAAAAGTAGTTTTTTTTTTAGAGGAAAAGCTAAAGGGATACTTTTTTCACCAGCATAATCATGACAAATTCGAAATTCTTACTCCAAAACTTAAGGTATTTGAAAGAAAAGGGACAGAGATTTGAAAATGCTGGTTAAAATGGCTGACAGTTTATGAAATTGAGCATTTCTGATGTCAGCAACTGAAATGGGATCTTAAAGAGGGAAGCGTTAGGCCAACTTCAGGTGGAAATGTCCACATTGCAGCTTGTCCAGCTTGTAATGCAAGTTGCATTATAAATCTTGAAGCAACTTCTATTGTGCATAGATTTGCAATCCAAATCAGAGTTTTTGGATAATTTGCATTTACTTACTTATCTGCAGGGACAAATGATTTTTTTCATACAGCTGTACTACTTGTGGCTCATTTTAAATAACCTAAAAACATGGAGAAGATCCTTTTGTCTTTGCATTTATGTTATTGTCTTTCCAATATTATGTAAGCATTGTCTCTGTTCTGCTGAGATGCATAGACTGATGTTGTGGTAGTAAAGCCATCCCTGCTTCATTCCCCACAAAGTGGTACCACTGCAGCTATATTTTTCACACACCTAAAGGCATCTTTGATGTTCAGTAAACATTCACAGTGTGATTTTTTGATTACACAACCTATCCAGCACATTTTAATAATATTTGTACTTTGTTCCTTATGACCTTTAAGCTTTTGCTTGCAATAAAACCAATGTGTGGACAGAAACAAACTGGTATGCCACATCAAATCCCACCAGAATTCAAAGTGAAGCACTGTAAAAGACAAGTGTCATTTGCACTGATTTATATAAACACTTTATTCAAATGCTTTGGATACAGATAAACAGTTCTTGTGCAATATTTGTTGTGGTTTCACCTGCTTTAAGCTGGAAACTGAAAGTGTTTTGATAAATGGGACAGAAAAGTTTGTTGAGCTGCTCTGCAGCTGCAGCTACTTTTGTATGTTATGCTGAAGCGCTATCTTACATCTTGTAAAAACAGAACATCACAGTTACTCAGAAACTTTTGTTTTGTTTTGTTTTCCAAGGAGGAGAAACCATAACCTTGTACTTATCTACAGTGACTCACTGTACCTGCTGGCATTTCCTGGAAAAGGAGAAAAAGCACAGGTTTTCTTGATATCCTTTAATAGACATTGATTTAAATCTTAGAATGATTTAAAAAGTTGCTTATAACATTACTAACTTGTGGGTTTTTTCAATTATTTGAAATCCTTTTCTACTTGAAACTGAGACTTAACAATAGAAGATCTGATTTTAAACCAGTGGAAAAGCATAAAAAATACTGAGGTGTAGAAAAGAAACATTTGATGGACCCTTTAAAACATCCTTCATAATTAAAAAAATTTGGTTTTGTATTAAATGATTGGTAATATTATCTTAGACATTAAAAAAAAAAAGACAAAGTTTTATTTAGCATTGGCAGTTTCTGCAATCTCCATGTTGATTTTGTCTTGAATATCCTTTAACCCTTGTGATATTTTTTCTGCAATTCTTATGTCATGTGTCCTGGTTTTGGACGATATTAGGTTTTATCAATGGACAAGAGACGGATAGGGAAGGCAGCAATTTATTAAAGGGTAGATATACGGGGAAATAAATGGGGGTAATTGCCCAATTATGACCAGCCTGGATTCCCTCTGACAGACACANGCCCCCTTTCCCAGCATTCCTTCTGGGTCTCCCGGGCTGATGGGAAAAAAAAACCTTGATAACCTGGCTACTCCTCCCAGCCAAAATGTAGGCATAGGAGAAGGAGTTATTTTTTTTTCTCCTTTGTCTTCCCCTGTGGTTTTAACCCAAACCATTACATCATGGTAAAGACAGTTTGCAGCACCAAACTGCATATAGAGGGATTCAGATAAGTGTGTGGTTTAACTCTGGTGTCACCTGGAGAATCTGGTGTTTTTATAAGTAAAGTATTTCCAAGATACATTTATACTGTAATAAATAAAAAGTGTTCAGAAAACCTAAGATAACCAAACCCCGAAAGTGATGCTCAATAACCCCCCCCAAATAAATCTGAGAAGTACTTTTTAACATGCTTTCAACCTTACTTTTACTACTTTGACAACTAAATCTAAATTAGCTTCTAAAGTTTTTGAAGCCATAATACAACTGGGATGAGGATACATTCCATATAAAAGGATAAAGACTTAAGAAGCCAGGGATTTTTTGGGGGAGTTATTGGTATCCATTAGGACTGCTTTATGGCTGTGGGGTTCAGAGACTGTGAAGAGCAGGAGACAGCTAACATTGCATACAGAAAGAAAAAAAATTCACAAAAGCAGAATATTGTTTCTAGTGAGGTTTAATTGTGGACTCCAGTGTGTGTTCGTGTATTTGGGGGAAAACTTAAAAAACCTCCACATTTTGTTTTAACTCAATTTGCTACTCAAAAGAAACTTCTGAGATGTCTCATCAGAGCAAAACTAGAGTTGCCCTGCTGAGATTCCACCTGCTATGTAAAAGCACTACTACCTTCACACCAAACGGGAAAAATTAGCTGACTCCAGCAAATTTTGAGTCTGTGTCAGGTAAAAGTGATTCATTAGGCTGTGAGATTAAACATTAGAAAGCATACACTGCACAGCAAGAACTAAAATCCTCCACCTTAAAAGTCTTTAAGATAATTTATTTCCTAACAATAGTAGTATAAAACTGTCCCATATTCTAGTGCAAATTTCCTTTCCTGAGGGTTTTAAAGCATCAACAAACCAAGACTCTGATCTTGGTCATGTGACAAAGTTGTTGGAGCCACAAGTGGGGCTCTACACCTAACAATCAGCTTTTTGTGGAGAAAATAAAATTAGCAACTGGCATTTTCGTCTGATTTGGGAAATGTACTTCTAAATCTATGTACCTGCAGCATTTAGCATTTGTAACAAGTTGGTGCTCTACAACACACTTCCCTCAGTAGCTTTTCATCTTTCTGCCTAGTAATTTAATTTCCTTTCTCCCATTATGTCATGGCTTAGCACTGCTCAGGTCACCAATTCCTCAAAATAAAAATGAAGCTGATAGCAGTAGCTGCTATAGCATGGTTAGAACTAGAACACAAATAAATATTACTCATAACCGTACAAGTTATGTGCAGATCACATTTCAAATTTCCACTGGTATCTCCAGTGGATACTAGATCTAGTACTGTGTCATTTTCTTTGATTTAAGATAATACAGCACAGAATATCATGGACTTGAAAGCAAGCAAACCAGCAGGCGTTTCCTCACTGCATTAAGCAATCACCTGAAATGCATTTAATTTCACACACCACAGTAAGGATAACTGAAATCACAAGTGTATTATTGAAATAGCCCATTTATTTTGGCCTGATTTTTTTTCCAGTTTGCAAACACTGTATCTAAGAACTGTTTTCATTGAAAGTACCTTAATATTTTGTGTCAGTAACCAGATTTATGTCTATAAACCAGTATTTTCCTACTAGACAGGAAAAACCCATCACAAGATCTCCAGTTTTCAGATATCTCCTTGAATGATTTTATATTCTTTTAGAATCTTTCTTTAGGTGAGATGCTCCAAGCAAAGGCAACATGGAGTTAAGTATATAATTTGGAAAGCTGTGCCTTAATTTCTGGATCATCTTAATGCCGCTTAGAATCATAGAATGATTTGTGTTAAAATGGGGCCTTTAAAGGTCATCAAGTCTGAACCCCCTGGACAGCTTCAGCAGACTAGTTCAACCTGACATTGAGTAAGTCCAGAATGGGGGCTTCCTTCCCTGACCCGCACTGCACACAGTTTCGGCTCTTTTGCATATACCTAGACTTTCAAAATGTTTTTGATTTGTGGAACTGGGTTTTTGGCATTCAAATCCTTGTCTAAACTTCTAGGCAATATAATTGCTAGTAGGTATAACAACTATTGCAGTAATAGGTGGTGGTAACTGCAACTCAGTACTTGACAACCATTGGCAATCTGCATGATCTCAATTTCTAAACTAATCTCCAGTATTGTCAGCTACAAATTAAAACGTTAGGGAAAGCAGAAGTATTAATTATTTTTGCATTTCCAGATCTTTGTGGAAGGTTGTTCTTGGCACATAATATTATAATTCTTCTTTCTGTCCAGCAGACAATGCTTGCAGTGGTTGTGCCCTGAGCTCCATGTTAGCAGGTGACCCCTAACATATGAAGTCAGAAGAGAAAAACCAGGAAACACTTCCATAGATCTTACAAGCACATTTGTGAATGTTTACGAGTTCCTGGGAAAACAAAACAAAACACGGGAAGAGGGCTTGTGGAACAAACCAGAGAAGACAAGTGTGAAGAAATACATGACAAAGCACCAATATGCAGGACAGCTTTTCTGAGCCTCAGAGGGGGTGCAAGAAGAATGTGATAGTTACAAAATATCCATCCTTACCATCTCTGGCTTTTACAGAAATCATAGATAGCATCCGAAACGTACTCCTACCGCAATTCCCACTCCACATGCTACCTTGCCATCTCTGCCATTTTATCTCCCAAACACACTAAAACATTCTCAGTGCATGTTACAAACTTTGGAACTGTATACTTTTCCATGTGAACGTTTAGGAAATAAGAGTTACATTAAATGCCCTGAAATTCTGCATGTAGCCGAGTTTACCTGTCTATGTGCTCTTTCAGGAAGGGTTTGGGTAAGCCACAGAAGCAGAACAAGTTGTATGTGCTGAAGGAGTAAGTCAGCCTGGGGTGCTTAGACAGAGAGGGCCTCTTCCAAGTCCTGCTGTCACCCAGCAGACACAGAGCACTCCTTTCACACTCATAATACAGATTTTTGTGATATCCCTGTCCTTTGCAGGGATCTTTACGTTAAAAACACTGAGCCACGCTGAGCCCGTTCCCCGAGCAAGATACACTGGCACCGCAGGCGTGCATCAGCCTGTTGCGGGGCTCCGGCGGCCGGCCCTGCCCGCCGACACGGCATCACCGCCGGGAATAAAGTGACTCCAGAGGCAGGGACGCCTCCCTGGATGGCCTGAACGGCAGATCAGGGGTGCCCCGCAACGCCCCTCCCCGCGCCCCGTCTCCTCCGAGCCCCTCTCAGGACGAACAACCGCAGCGGCTTCAGCCGAGCGCTCACACCCATCGCCCACTCACACCCATCTCTCGGCTACAGGGGGCTGCTCCCGCTACTCCCCCGTGCCCGCGGGCTCTCGCCGCCGCCCTGCGCTCCCGCGCCCGGTAAGGAAAGCCCCGTACAGGGACGCGGGGTAGCCGCTCCCGGGGCGGGGGTACGAGGGCGGAGGCGGCGGCGGGGGGAGGTTGGAGTAGCGGCGGTGGAAGGTCTAGGGCGCGCATGCGCGCTTCAGCGCTCCATGACGGGGGCGCTCCCGCGGCACCGGGGCCGGGCTCGCGCTCCCATAGGCTGCTTCCACCGGCAGGCGCGCTCCCGCGTCACGGCTCTTCCCAGCGCGCTCGCGGGGGCGCGCGCTGTCCCGGCCGTGCGCCGCTGTCACCGCCGCCCGCGCGACGCTCCCCGCCCTCGGCGCGCGCCCTGCCCGCGCCTCGCGCCTCGTCCCCGTCGCCCGCTCCGCGCCGGCGGGTTCCTGCTTNCCGCAGCGCGGAGCGCGGCCGCCGCCGTCCCGAGCGCCGCGGCTGCAGGGCAAGGGGGGCGGCCTCCCAACTTTCCTTGTCCCGGGAACTGCGGCCGCCCGAGGGGACGCCTGAATTTGGCAGAGAGAAGCACACGGGAAATGTGTGCTTTGTGGATGGACCTCGCGCTCTAGGGCCTCCTGGTAGCTGGAGGAAGTGCTTGTCTGATAGGGGTACAGAACCATCTTTTTTTGCCTGGGGTTTTGGCTTTTCCCACGATGACCTTTACCGTATTATTGCACAATTAACTGCTTTGGTCATGGATTCTGTTGCTGTTAAGGCTTGGTGTGCTTGGTGTATTGTCAGGTCTTTCACACATGTGAGTGCAAGTGTGTACGCACGGTATTCTTGATGCTCTCCAAAGACCAGGCTGTGAACCTCTGCTTTCAGAAGCTCATGGTTGAGAGTACAGGAATAGATAAGGACTATAATGCCGTGGTGCAGGTTGTACCAAGAAGCCTTTAGGCACAGACATCAACTGAGAAATTGCTTGTTGAGAGACTGTAACTTTCTCGAGGCAATACCTGCTGTCCTGTCCTCAGTACATGCATGGTACACAGTGATCCACATGCTTGGAAAACAACCACGTGCTCAGAACGTTCTTCACTTTACCTGTGTTCTTGTATTACCAATTAGCACCTTTTTATTTTTTTGCATGTTTTTTTACTGAACCATGCACGTCAGCTGATAAGTGTATGTTTCAGTATACATATGTACACATAGACACATACTCGTCCTCAAAATGCAGTATCTTAATGTCTAGGCCTGAAAGTCAATGGTCTAAATACTTCAGAAAAAGTGCTTAAGCATGAAAAGATTTGATTTTATAGTATTAACTTTATTTCTTTTTCCTAGTAATTCTCCACTATAATTTGTCAAAAACTTTAGAGAAGCCTGAACTGCAAAAGGAAATAAATGGCCACCATTGCCTGTGCTGCTGGTGCTTGGGGTGGTTTTACAGATGACTGTGTTACAATTCCTTCCATTATTAAAGAAAACTAGTCATTAAAAGTTGGTGACTATGCTTTGATGTATTTCCAGTAGTGTCTGTTTCTCCGGTTGTTGCAGGTCTGCTTCCTGCCAAATTTTTATTGATACTTGTTAGGATTTCATATGTATATGTACCTTAAACTGGCAGGCTAGCATATTGCAAAGTTTGCATGTTTTCCCAACAACATGTAATAAGGCAACCTTTTTCAGACTTGAAAGTATAATTAATTATTCATATTTTCTGAGCGAGAAGTTCAGCAATGAGGGAGAGGCAGGAATCAACTTGGAGTGTTGAATCAGGCAAATTCCCTCTTTAGTGATGTAGCTGCCAGGACATTTGACAACTGGGAAATACAGAAGGTCAGTTGGAAGTTGTGGCTTTCTTTCCCTTTTAGTCTTGTGTTTAAACTTTTTTTTTTCATTTGTTTAAAATTTTAGCAGTTTCACTAGATGAACAATTGAAAAGATATTAATTCTAGATAAAATGATAACAAAAAGTCACGTTAGCTACACTTCCTGGAGTAGAAATGGAGTTAATTCACCTTAAGGGAATTAGTAAAGGTAGTAAAATTAGTAAAAGTACTAAACCCTGTAGGGGCTTCCTTTTGGTTTGTCATTAGTGTTGTATGATCACTTTATTGGGACGGCAAATAGAGGCTTCATTGTATAATTCCATGTTTATGTATTACAAATATTGTACACAGTTCATAGGGTAAAAATGGTATTTTTTGTCCATTCCTGTCTTTCTGTGGCTGTATGGAATTGGTGATTTATCTGTCAGATCTTTTCTAAACCAAATTATTTTCCCAGGCTTGGAATCTATGTACAGTAAAAGTAATAAATGATAATTTTATATATAGTTTATCTGATCAGTCTGTTCATTTATATTTAAATTGATAAAAAAGAAGAAGGCTTGAATTTGAGTATTTATATCTTGTTGCAGAGTCAGAATGAAAATAAGTCATTACTACAATCTTATGCTGGTCTGGAGGGGGAGCTAGTGTCAAAGCAAAATGTGACTTAATTGCTTTCTGGACTCATTCAAAAGCTTGTTGTTTGGTCATAACATATGCTACTAATACAATAAGGAAAATGAATGTAGATGATGCATGCTATGTGTGATTAATAAGCATTTCTTGTGTGATGAATATTATCTGCAGATGAAGTGATATGTGTGGTTTTTAGGGAAATAGTGTGTGTTTTGCTATTGTGCAATAAAAACTGTACTCAAAGAACTTTTAAGTTGCAAGATCAAGCTCTTGTAAATCATGAACTGCCAAAATTAGAGATTCTTGTAAGAACTGTAATTTGGCCTGTAAATGCAGGGTTAAATGTTACACTTTTCACTACAGTATTTGTTTCAGTGTATAGCATAGAATAGCATAGCTGGTGTTCAGGATGCAATATTGAATCCTATTTCTTCGTTTCAAATAATATGTGGCCTTACTATTTGATTATGTTCTGTTCATACTGTACCTTCTTAATTTCCTCTTTTGCTGTTTCATTACCTTCAGTCTCTAGGGCCTGCATGTTTCACTAGTAATATTTTCACAGAAGTCTCTGGAGATATAGTATATATTCCTTTGTGTTGAATATCCAATTTATTGCCTTTATAATATGATTTTTCAAAATAAGATATCTGTGTTTTAACGATTTGGGTGTTCTAAGATGTTTTCCCATAAAGGTCTTATTTACTAACAATAAACTTGCTTTCCTTTATTGTTTTTAGTAGACCCCTCGATGGGGATCCATGAATGCCTACCTACAGAAGACCTCTTTACTTGGTTTGTACTGCAAGCATGAATACATAGATCTGTTAATCCCAAGTTACTAAATCCATAATTTTGGTGAAGAATGGATTGCTCATTAAAAAATCGTGGATTTTTTTAATAGATTTTTTTCTCTTTTTCTTTTAAGATGATTTGCGTGCAGGAAACAAGAAGAAAATCAAATTCTCCAGGACAATATTAATTCCCTCTCTTTTCCAGTAGTACCTATCTTATTAACAGCACACTTACCAACATTTGCAGTGCAAATAGCAAGGTCCTTATATAATACAGTGTTGTTACTTTCTCTTTTAACATTTTGTTCAGGAACATAGCAAGAGTATCTTGGGCACAAGAGCAAAGAGAACAAGATCAAATAAATCTTTAGTTTTTATGATGGGACTATATATTTTAAACTGAGGGTTAGGTTTTTGATACCTATTTAAAAAAACCCCGAAATTCTTTGCATATAAACAAGATGTTTAGCATGATAGATTAAAAAAAAGACAGTGGCCCTGATGGACAGGAGGCAACCTTCTGTCATGTGGGATTGCATATGTAAGACTAATATGCATATAGCATGTAAGTCTTTAGAAATGCCAGAATTTGTATATTTTGCCATGAGACTTCTAGCACTTGAGCTAGCAGATAATGTGATACTAGTAGTTTGTAATTTATCCATGGTCCAAATGATGTGATCTCTGAATGATTTTCTGAGATTTTTAAGTGTTAAAACTCTAGAATCTTCTGTTCTATTCCAGTGAGCATGTTCTGTTGGATGCTGATTATTCTGCTTATCCTTGTGTGCTATCTTCTTATCCCACTCTTTTTTTGCCCTATTCTGAAATTTTTATCACAGTCCTGTTTATCCAATGTGAACAGTTTGTTTCTTGCTAAAGGGCCTCTTATCTGAGATCCAGAACTGTTGTTCAGGGAGATTCTAACTTATCAATTTTTTATCCCAGTGTTCTTTCTTTTCCAGCTATTCACACTCCTGTCTGCTGGTCTCAGGTTTCTGTCCACTATCCTCAGTTTTATGTCCAGTTCTCCATCATGGCTAGGATCTGTACTCTCTGTGTTCTGCATATCCCCTGACTGCTTTTCTGTTTTCTGGAGTTTTCCACTTTTAGTATAGTGCTTCATTCTGTTCTTTCTTCCTAGCTCCTCTCATCTGAATTTGTCTTTTCCTTTCCTGCCTATCTTCTTACCCATCTCAGACTTGCTCTGTATCCCAAATTCAGTTTGTGTTCACCATGTCAACTGTTCAAGCCTTCCCCCACATTGCAGTTCTTTCTTCAGTCAGATTGTATTGGTTACTCTCTTTTCCACTTTTTTGTTCACATGGATAGCATTGTTTCATACTTGCTGGATCCAGCAGGGATTCACTGAGGATAAATTTAGATGCCAGTGATCCATCCTGATAGGAAAACAAGCAGGCCTATCAAGAGATGAGCTTGGCTTAACAGAGAACTCCTGTGTGAGCTGCAGTGTAAAAATGGAATATACAAGAAGTGACAGTGGGGATAAACTACAAAGGAGGAATTTAGAAACATTGTCCTGGTATGTAGGGATGGCATCAAGAGAGCCAATGCTTATGTAGAGATAGACACTTGCAAGGGAGATCAAGGGCAGCAAGAAGAGTTTCTTATACTACGTTAGTAAAAAGCAGGATGAGTAAAATATGAGCTTCTTTTGGAATGCAGTATGTCATTTAGTGACAGATAAGGCTGAGGTACTCAGTGTCCTCTGTTCCTTCCTGAGTCTTCACCAACAAGGTCTTCCAGGCCTCTGTAAGGGAGTTTGAGAAGAGTAGCTACTAGCTGTGGCTGATGAGTCGGTTAGGGGTTACTGAGAGAACTCAGATCATACAACTGCATGTGGCTAAATGGATTGTTTCTGAGGACATTGATAGAGCTGGCCAGAGTCACAGTGAGGTCTTTCCCCATCATCTTTGAAACATCTTGGATATCAGAAGACACTGGCTGAACAAAGACATATGTTACACCCTTCAAAAAAGGCCAAAATACAGTCCAAGGAGCTACAAAGCTAGCTAGCTTCCTTTTTGTCCCTGGGAAAATAAGGGAATCAGTGTTTTTGGGACACATTTCTGGGCACAAGAAGAAAGATGTGAGTAGGAACAATCAGTATGGACTTACCAAAGGAAAATCATGAATGACTAGGCTGATTTGCTTCTATGGTTTATTGCATGTTTGGATGAAGGAAGAAAAGGATTTAATTTACCTTGACTTTAGCAAGCCTTTCAACTGTGTCTCCAACAATATTTTTATATCCAGATTTGGGCATTAGAGGTTGAGTGGATGGAGAACTAGACGTGTAAAAGACTGGTTGGATGGATGGACTCAGAAAAAATTGTTCAATGTGTCATATATGGAGGTTGGTAACAAGTGGAGTAGTGCCGGGATTTGTCCTGAGAAAGTGATGAAGTGTACTCTTGTACTTGCAGATGACTTCAAATTGGGGGGAATAGTTGATATGCATAAGGATGGAGCTACCATTAAAAGAGACTTTGCCACTGTGAAGACAAGGCCAGTCTGGAACTTTATTCAAGATCAATTGCAAAGTCCTACACGTGGGAAAGAAGAACACCTTGCAGTGATACAGGGTGGCAAGCAGCTCTGATGGAGAAACCTGGAGTCCTGGTAGACAGAAATCTAACCATGGATCAGTAAGAATCAGAATGGTTTGAGTTGTGGTTTGAGTTCCCCACGGAAGGGACCTTAAAGATTTGTCTAGTTCCAACCCCTCTGCCGTGGGCAGGGACACTTTTCCACTAGACGAGGTTGCTCAAAGGACTATACAGTCTGGCCTTGAACACTTCAGGGATGGGATATCCACAACCTGCTGCATTGTCTCTCCACCCTCACAGTAAAAAGTTTCTTCCTAATACCTTATCTAAACCTTGTCCTTCAGCTGAAGGTCATTCCCCCTTACCCTATCACTATATGCCCTTATAAAAAATCTCATCTCCTGCTCTGATGTGGACCCATCTTAGGTACCGGAAAGTGCTCTCAGGTTTCACAGGAACCTTCCACAGGCTGAACAACCCTGACTCTCAGCTTAAAGAAAAGAAGGGCAACAATATTCCGGGCTCTGTTAGAAGGAGCACAGCCAGTAGATGGAGGGAAGTGGTTATCCTTTTCTATTTGGTGCTTGTTACGCCGTATCTAGAGTACTGTATCCAGTTTTGGGACTCAATACACAAAGACATTGATAAACAGAAGTGAAGTTGGAGGGCTACCAAGATGATTAGGGAGCTGGAACATTTGCCCTGTGAAGAGAGGCTGAGAGAGATAGTTGGAGAAGAGATGGCTTCAGTGGAATCTGGCAGCAGCCTGCTGGTATTTTTGAGCACTGACAAGATGGAGTCAGGCTCTTTACTGAGATATGTGGTGGGAGGACATGAGACAGTGTTCATAAATGGAAACAGAGAAGGTTCAGACTGGTTATAAGGAAAACCTTTCTTTCCATGAGTAGTGTCAAGCTGTGCAAGTGGTTACTCTGAGAAGCTGTGCAGTTTTTAAGACCCAAATGGGTAAAGCTGAGGAACCTGATTGGATCTCATAGCTGACTTTGAGCAG
>VYZS01042844.1:1871-21229 GCA_013400695.1 Neodrepanis coruscans | reverse complement strand
TTTTTTTTTGGCACAATTGAACTTGGTGTCTGTCTGCAGAGTTGTTTTTAGGGGGCAGAAGTGTTCAATTGTACCTCTCCAAAGTGATTGTTCCTGCTTTCTGCCCATTTGTAATTTTGGTGCCTCATTTCTGACTCCCAAATTAGATACATGTGGGTGGCCTGAAAACAAGAATCTTACATTTTGATTTGTCCATTTTTGGTTTTTTTTAACCGATTTTTTTACAGTGTTATTATGTTTCAGGTGTTCAGGGCTGTAGAAGGTTCTGAGGTGGCTCTCAGCAAAAATCTTGATGCAGAAGCTTTAAATCAGTTTATGTTACACAGGAACTTCAGGAAAGCCGTTGAAAGGAAGGTTGGGATTTGTAAATAAGGCGTTTGCTCAGAATTCACTCTTGTCCCGAATCTCTTATTTATACACCCAAATGTGAGACAAATAAACTGCAAACCGGCAAAACCCGGGCTGTGCTTCGTCCTCAGCGCCAAAATCCGAGTCCGGACCCGCTCAGCGCTCCGGGCGGGCGGGGGAGCACCGGGAGATCCTGGTCCTGATCCCTTTCCCGATCCTGATCCCGCTCCCGTTCCCCATCCCTGTCCCGATCTTGGTCCCGGTCCCGCCCCTGTCCCCATCCGATTCCCAATCCTGATCCCGGTGGGAAGGGTTCCCGCGGGGTCCTCCGGGCCGCCAGGGGGCGCTGTGCGGTGCGTGTCCGGAAGGGGCGGCGCTCCGGCCGGGGAATGGCCGCCGCCGTGTAGCGGGAGCNTTACCTGGGTAAACATTGCAGAGAAGGCAAGGAAGGGCAGTTCTGTTTGTTTGACAGACCCTGAGGCGGCTTCAAAGAGCCTCCAGCTCTTCCCGTATTAAAACCAAAGCAGGGGATTTCTGGAAGGGAAATCGTTCTCCATGTCCTGGTGTCCTCACAGCGAACTCTGAAATAAACCCACGGCCAGAGAACGCCTCTGATTTCAGCCTCCTTAGGAGGGCGCGTTTGTGAATGGCTTAGAAATTAGAACCGGGGGGAGATGGGGATACAAACACTGATGTTTTTTGGCTGTTCGCATCCACACGCCCTGCGCTGTCCGAGGTGCCCGGCTCACATCTCTCTCCCTGTCCCTGCCCCAGGCACTATCGGAAGCGCTCGGCGTCCCGGGGCCGCTCCGGGAGCCGCTCCCGGAGCCGCTCCCCGTCCGACAAGAGGGGCAAACGCGAGGAGCGGCGCTCCCGGAGCCGCGACAGGGACCGGCGCAGGGACCGCTCCCGCAGCAGGGACAAGAGGAGGTCCCGCTCCCGCGACAGAAAGCGACAAAGGTACGGCACCACCGGGAGTCGCAGTGGCCCGGCAGCTCCTTATCGGTGTGTCCCACCCCGGGGGGTGGCTGTGATAACACCTGGCTGTGCCTGGGGGGGTTGTGTTTATGGGTGCGTTGTGCCTGCTGGCGCTGGAGTTTTGTGGTGAGTGGTGGGTCCCTTTGACAGCCTGTAACTCTTTATAACTGAGTGGAGTTGCAGAGGGGGACGTGGTGAGTGAGGAGGGTTTTGTTCCGTGGCAGACGCTCCAGGAGCAGGGAGAGGGACCGGAGCAGAGAGAGGAGACGGTCCCGCAGCCGCGAGAGGAGGCGCTCCAGGAGCAGGAGCAGAGGGAGACGCTCCAGATCCTCCAGCCCCAGCAAGAACAGGAAAGCAGAGAACAGGTAACTCTCCTCCTGGCTTCAGGGAGGGGTGGGTACTCCCTGCAGGGTGTGTTTTAGGTACAGCTTTGTATTTTCAGCAGAATTGCAAAGGGCACGGGATGAGGCTGTGCTGGAAAATGAGTGTAAAGTGCTTCAGTGGTCACAGCAGTCTGTGCACAGAATAAGAATGTTGGTGGCACCCTAGAACCAGTGAGAAGCTGGAATCACAAAGTCTTTAGGAGTGTGTGTTGTGTGCTGGAACAGCCAAAAGAAAAAGGTGTAAAGAGATTTAATTGGGAATTTTACATTTATTATCATGAGTTAGCACAGATTTGGTTTAGGTGCATTTTTTTCTTTTAAATTGGAAGCAGGTACAGATACTGAAATCTGTGATAACTGGGTTTGTATTCAGTGCAAGTCTGCATGTTACATTTAAAAGTGTTTTTGTCTGTCAGTACCCTGTGCACACTTTTATCCTCCCCCAGAGAAAAGCTGCTGCAGTGTTCTAAGAAACCTCTGATCTTGCCTTTCAGATCCAGGTCTAAAGAAAAGACAGAAGGTGTAGAAGTTTCCAAAGAAAAGAAGAAAGACAAAGATGACAAAGAAGAAGAGAAGGATAAAGATGCCACCACAAATGCTGTGGCCACTGAGGTAAAGGCTTAAAAAGATAAAGAATTTAGACCAGGAGGTTTGTGGATGTCCAGCCTTCCACAACATGCTCACACAGGGGTTATATTTGTTTGAAGAAGCTCAGGCTAAAGCCAGTGGCTGTTAATATTCACTCTTTGTTTTTTTTTATAGAATTTTGATCAGAACAAACTCGAAGAAGAAATGAGAAAACGAAAGGAGAGAGTGGAGAAATGGAGGGAGGAGCAACGCAAGAAGGCAATGGAAAACATAGGGGAGCTGAAAAAAGAAATTGAGGAGATGAAACAGGGGAAGAAATGGAGTTTAGAAGATGATGATGGTATTTTAGCCTTTTATATATAACAGAATACTCCTAAAATTATTTTTATTAAATTATCTTTAAAGCATAATAATAGCACTGAGCTGTAATTATTTGGGTAGATGGATAATTTGGCACTTATGAGCACTTTTGTCGGGCGCTGTCTTTTATCCCCATCTCTCTTGCTCCTCTCAGATGATGAAGAGGAGACTGCAGAGGGAGAAAAGGAAGGCAATGAGGTTGAAGATGAGGAGTTAGATCCTCTGGATGCTTATATGGAAGAAGTAAAAGAAGAGGTCAAAAAGTTCAATATGAGAAGTGTGAAAGGTGGAGGTGGGAGTGAAAAGGTAAAATCACCTGTAGGATTTCTTATTTTTAAAAGGCAAAGATAACTTGGCTGAAAAAAAGGGGAGAAGTGCAAAAAAGCAAGAAGCTGTTTGCCTTAAATTTAATTTCCTGGTGGGTTTATGAGGCTGTTTGATCAAGCATTATTCTAAAAAATTTCACTGAGGGAAGTGAAAAAAATCCCCTCAGCATAGTGAATTTAGAAGTACAAATATTCTGTGTGTTTTATACAGGATGTGTTTTGTTTTACATAGTGAATTTATGATTTTTTCTTCACTGTTCTTCCAGAAATCTGGACCAACTGTTACCAAGGTGGTGACTGTGGTGACAACCAAAAAGGCATCTGCAGAGTCAGAAAAGAAGAAAGGGGAGCTGATGGAGAATGACCAGGATGCAATGGAGGTAATGGAAATGCCCTGTATTTCTGCTGTGGGAGCACAAGGTGTGTGGTGTGGAGGCCTGAGGGGTGTCAGGGCTGTCTCAGGCACTAAGGAGCACTTGCTGCTGCTGAATAAAGATTTTCCTATAAATAAAACCCCATCCTTTCATACTAATGCACACACACACTGTGATCTCTGCAGTATTCCTCAGAGGAGGAGGAGGTTGATCTCCAGACTGCCCTGACTGGCTACCAGACCAAGCAGAGAAAGCTGCTGGAACCAGTGGATCATGGCAAGATTGAGTATGAACCTTTCAGGAAAAACTTCTATGTTGAAGTCCCAGAACTGGCCAAAATGACTCAAGAAGGTAAAGGCAAATGCAGCCACAACACCCTGGGTGCTGCTAAAGGCTTTTCTGCTTTTCTGGTGGTGATAAAGTTAGAGCATCATGTTAAGGGACAAAAGCAAGAGTTTTTTGATCAAGGTAATAGAGAAGTGTGGAGTGTGACTCTGTTGTAATGCAAACTCTTATTTCAGAGGTGAATGTGTACAGGCTGGAGTTGGAGGGAATTACAGTCAAAGGAAAAGGCTGCCCCAAACCAATAAAAACCTGGGTACAATGTGGCATTTCCATGAAGATCCTCACTGCCCTCAAAAAGTAAGCAAGCACTTTATGAGTGACTTTATTCACTGTGTTCTATCACCTGTGCATGAGAAAAAACCATTTTTGGGTTGCATCACTCCCAATGTCCATATTTGTAGATGTTATATATCAGAGTGTTTATCACTCAGTGTTTAATTACTGTTATTAACTGTTCTCTGCCATTGTTTTGCTGCTCATTTTAATCTGTATTTTCTGAATGGCACTGATGTATGTATATATATATGTAAATATGAATATGCAGAAAAAATTTCTGTGTGACTTTGTAATTCACATCTGTCAAATCCTGTTTTGCTCTGAAAATATCCTTTTTTCCCTTTTCTTTAAGACATGGCTATGAAAAGCCCACCCCCATTCAGACCCAGGCTATCCCAGCAATCATGAATGGAAGGGATTTGATTGGCATTGCTAAAACTGGAAGTGGGAAAACCATTGCATTTCTCCTGCCCATGTTCAGACACATCATGGATCAGAGAGCTTTAGAAGAAGGAGAAGGTCCCATAGGTAACAAGATTTTATTTTCCATGTCACTACTTAAATAAATATAAGATGGGTCTGAGATGGGTCTTCAGTTCTCTTGGTTAGAGAGAGATGTGCTTACTAATGTCCATTAAATAATGCCTTTTTTTAATTAGTGATCACTGTGCTCTTCAGTGGTTTTTGGGATCACTGTGCTGTCCAGTGTTGTTTCAAAGGCCCTTCCATGGATCTGTGAGACTGGTTTTGGCACTTGGCCCAGATTTCCACTCCATCTCCTCACTGCCTCAATTATTATTTTCTTGAAGCTGCACTCTTAAAACTAAGGAGTTGCTGTAAACATCATTAGAAAGGATGAATTTTGAGTGACACCACCTCTCCCATTCCATGTGTGGTGACAGTGCTTTGCCTTTCAGCTGTCATCATGACTCCTACTCGTGAGCTGGCTCTGCAGATCACCAAGGAGTGCAAGAAATTCTCCAAGACACTTGGCCTTCGGGTTGTCTGTGTTTATGGAGGAACAGGCATCAGTGAACAGGTACACACAGCACACACCTTCCTTGGCAAAGAATCCTTGCACTTCATTTTATTTAAATTTAAATCCAGCACCTTTGCAGCCTTCAGTATGGATTTTCTCTGTGGGAATGGTAGTGGTCTTGAAAATTCTTGGATAAGGTCCTTAAAAATTGCAGACTTCCTTTTCATGTATGTGCTGAGTATGGCAGGAATTAAACCATTGGTGGGATGTGGTGGTTTGGAAGTGAAGCTGTATTTTTCTGAGAGTTCCCCTCAAGGTAACAAAAGCCAGCAAATGGTAGCTTTGGTTTATTGCATTTTCAAATACTGTACATTGGAGTAATTTAGAGTTTAATTTCAAGGGGTTTCAACCCCCCCATCCCATCCACCTGTTTGTGGAAACAAGAGGAGTGACCATCTGTGATGGAACAGGGTGTGTTGTGTCACTTGTCCCTGATATGTGACATTTCTTACAGGCTCTTAACTGTATAAAAGTCATATTTCCATTATAACTCCTTCATGTGGTCACTGAGATTGTCAGAGGTTTCTCTGGGAAGCAAACTTTCCCAAAGACTTAAAGACCTTTCTGAGTAAAATCTTTACATAACTCACATTAGTAGAGCAGCTGTATCACAGTGTGAGCTGTTCTCTTTCTTGCAAGGTGATACACGTTCAAAAAGCCCAAGAACAAATCACAAAGCAAAAAAAAAGACTCTAATAGTTGGTTTCTTGTGTTTTACAATCAGATAGCTGAACTCAAAAGAGGTGCTGAAATTATTGTTTGCACACCTGGACGTATGATTGACATGTTAGCAGCTAACAATGGTGAGTAGAAAACCTTTTCCTATGGACAACTTTTGATATTTGTTGTGTAATTCTAACAAATTGAAAAGATCATGTCTTTTGAGAAATGGTCTTATGGAATTTTCTTATATCTCTTCAGGCTGCACTATCTAGCTGTTGAGAATAGATAGCACTAATAAGAGGTTTAAGCATGTGTTAGTTTGACTTTTTGGGGAGGACAGGAAATGCTCCATTCTTGAAGAGTTTCTGAGAATGTTTGTCATTGCTAAACTTAAAATGTGCTGCTCCAAATTTTTTAACTTTTAAGTCGTTCAGGTAAAGGTTTTATGACAGTTGGTTATTTTGTCTGCCCATTGATCTGTTATTTGTGTTAGTGTAGCTCAGCAGTTCCCCACTTTTACATGAGAGCACCTGGCTCTGCCTTTTATCTGTTGGTTTTACAAACCAAAGAAGCCCTCCCTGCTCAAAAGTAAAAGAGCTGACCTTATATCAGATATTCAGATTTATTGAACTGAGCCACTGCAGCTTTAAGAGGTTTTGTCCTAGTGTAACCATTGCATGCTTATTAGATAAAGTTTTATTATTAAATTCTTCCACATCAAAACCTCTACTAAACTGTTGACATTATTTAACTTCTGTGGAAAAAGTACCTTCAAGACATATAGAACTGGGCTTCCAAGACTTAAATCGTCAAAGGTAGGTACATTAATGCTGTTCCCAAGTAATTTTACCAAGTTATTATTTGGGGATGAAAGTGTTAAGATGTTAAATAGATATTTAGCTGTTAAGAAATATTTATGTTGTTCCTTAAGTATGGATTCCATATCTTAAAAAAATGCAGCGCTAAATGTCTTTCAAGTAGTTTGAGGATTCAGCTACAATTTGCTGAAGCTGAGAGGACCTAATTCTGCTGTAGCTTGATAGGCACAAGTCTGAGTGATAGTTGTAGAAAATGTGACAAATCTGTTCCATTTTGAGAACATTTGACAGTGTCACTCCACAGCTGTGTGGAACTGAATACGTTTATATCACTTGAGAGTCTGACTCTTTAATCCTTGAGTTAAATCCTTCTCCTGAAAGGGAATCTCTTAGCTGTTTGTTTGGGAAGGGTGCTAATTATCCTGTCCATCATAATTTCCAAATGTTCACAGATCTACAACTGGCTTATTTTATTTCCAGCTGTCCCAGAGCCTTGGGGTGGTTCTTGCTTTTAAATTCCGCAGTGTGACTGGGTAGGCTTTAATCCTTATCCATTCATTTCAAAAAGACTCTGCCTCATGCCTATGATTAGCAGTGCTCTAGAACCAGTATGATTATCCTCAAATAGCTACTCCTGGCTCCCAGGAAGCTTTAGAGATTGTGTATGAAGGAGTTTTCTGAGGCTGCAGCAGTTAGCAGTGGGCTTTGCCTTCCACACATGCGCTGTAATCTCTAATATGTTCTTTTCTAGGTGCCGCTGTCAGACACTGGCTGATGTGGCTCCTTGCTTCAGCTCAGTCTTAGTTTTATGATGTGTTTTGGCGAGGGCACTTTTCTGAATTTTACAGGTCCTTCTGGCCCTCTGATGGTATGCAAGAGAAGAGTTGTGACACAATAAAAGGGCCTTGTGCATACTTAACCACATTTCCCAGAATGTATGTGTGATTAAAGTTAAAATTCACATTTGGTGAATTTTTTTTTAAAAAAAAATTAATTAATGTCTGTGTTTAGAAGATAGTGAGACTATATAACATTTTTTTAAAAAAAATATTCCTGAGGGAAGCTGGATTTCCATTTGATTTTGTTTCCCATGTGTTTTCTCCTCTCCTTTCCCAGGTCGGGTGACAAACCTGCGCAGAGTCACCTACGTTGTGCTGGATGAAGCAGACAGAATGTTTGACATGGGCTTTGAGCCTCAGGTAACTCATGACACCAGGGTCATGTTGCCACAGGATGCTGTTTTTTCCACTTCAAGGATTTTCCTGTGCTGCTTTATTACTGCACTGCCCCAAAAGATGTGCTGCATATGGACAACTGCTAAAACTGACTCTGATCTTTCTGTTATCCTCACATATCCTCACATCCTCACACATGGAAGGTGTCCCTGCCCCTGGCAAGGGGTTGGAACTGGATGATCCCTTCCAGCCCAAACCATTCTGTGATTCCATGTTTTGCTTTCAGTAAATTCTTGTCTAGCTTAGATTTTTCTCTAATATACAGGGTTTTTTGCATGCTTGTTCTGAGTACTTGTGGCCATGATGTGGCCCTGTGTAATCCCTTGGTACAGGTGTTGTGGTAGTAGCTGTAACCTGCTAATAAAGCCTTTGGTGTCTCTTGGCAATGTCGTGCAAGAGGAGGAACAAAATGTTGGAAATGCTGGTGACAAATTACTTTTTGGGAGCTTTGGAAGCTAACCCTAACCCTAACCCAGAACTCTCATAGGCTATACTGTCCTTCAAAACTAGAAAACCCCTTTATTTCTCTTGAGCCACAGGCTCTCTACTGCATTTCCTAATATTCCTGTGCTATTGTCAGTTCCATATTACCACCCCTTTTCAATCCAGCAAGCTTTGCCTGTCTTCCAATGGCAGCACCTTGATCCCAGGGTGAAACCTGTACAGAACTGTGTCTGTGTAGTGCAGGCAGCCCCCTGAAGCTGTGTGTGAAGCTGAGTGCCAGCACTGGATGTTAACAGGGACTGTTCTCTCGGCACAGGTCATGCGCATTGTAGACAACGTCAGGCCTGACCGTCAGACTGTCATGTTCTCTGCTACTTTTCCCAGAGCTATGGAAGCCCTGGCTCGCAGGATCCTCAGCAAACCCATAGAAGTGCAGGTTGGAGGCAGAAGTGTTGTGTGTTCTGATGTGGAGCAGCACGTGGTGAGTAGCACACGCCTGCCTGGCTTCCCTTCTCGGCTGCGTGCAGAGGGTTGTGCCCAGCAGGGCTGAAGATAAACCAATTTTACCAATATTACTGCTTTTGTTTTTAGAAGTTTAGTGACCTTATGCAACTTGAACTTGGGATAAATAACACCCTAATCTGCAAATACAGTGTGGTCACTTTTTTTGTAAATTTGGTTTGTAGCACAAAGCTGAACTACTGTAAAAATCGTCTCCTACTCGTGATTTTTATGCACCCTGAGTGTGTTTAAAGACTCAAGACAGAATTTATACTCTTCCTACTTTGCTTTTCTATGTCTTTTTTTCAGATTGTCATAGAAGAGGAGAACAAGTTTCTGAAGTTACTGGAGCTGCTGGGACATTATCAGGAGAAAGGCTCTGTTATCATATTTGTAGATAAACAGGAACACGCTGATGGGTTGTTGAAAGATTTAATGAGAGCCTCTTATCCTTGTTTGTCTCTTCATGGAGGTAATTTACAAACTTAAGGATTTCTATTTGCCACTCCAGACTAGAATGTTGGTGTTCAGTAGTCAAGAATTACTTAGTTCTTTTATAGTGCCAATTATTATTTCTTCCTAAGCAGGTTTTGCTTTGTAATTGGGGAGGATAATTGGCTCTTAATTTGAGATAGACACGATAGTTCTCTGTAATTACACTTCATTGCTCCCCATGAGGTGTCATCAGATGCCAAATCCTGTGTCTGTGCAGCAGGACTGTTACTGAGAGTTAACACCTCTCAGGGAATATTACTGACTGCTGCCTCCTGCAGAGCACTGAATGCCATTGGGGAGTATTATGTGATATTTTTATTTGAGATTCCACAGTAATAACATCTGCTGCTTTACTTTTCTGCTGTCAAGTAATAATAGGAAGTCTTAACTAAATATAAGTCATCCAATAGTGAATCATATCAGAAAAACCTCTGGAGTATTTTGGTAAGAGGAAAACGTCTTTTGGTAGTTGAAAAACCAAAAGTTTTATTATTTTAGGTAATAGGGATTTATTATTCTGGCTTATGCATTTGTAAAAGTGTGAATGTATCAGACTTGCACTTGGTTATGCTTTGAGTGTTTTGACCTGTGTACAAATCCTCGTGGCTCAAAGCAGAGCTTTCTAATGAGCTGATTTTCCTTGCAGGTATTGATCAGTATGACAGGGACAGCATAATTAATGACTTCAAGAATGGAACCTGCAAACTCCTGGTGGCCACATCTGTAGCAGCAAGAGGTTTGGATGTCAAGCAGTTGATGCTGGTGGTGAATTACAGCTGCCCCAACCATTATGAAGATTATGTGCACAGAGCAGGTCGGACCGGGCGGGCAGGAAACAAGGTAGGTGTAGTTGGTACTCACATCTGTCCTGTCTTAGTTGCTGGGTCAAGAAAGAACAGAGGAAGTACTTTGCAGTGTTGCTAGGAAGGCTGTTTGCCTTGAAATGTATTCTGAGTTTTAGCACTGTGGAAGTTGGAACTTAATTTCTGATGTATCTTTTAAATCCCGTTTGTGGCTGGAGGTTTGGGTGGTTTTCACTGTTGGAGATGTGCACTACTAAATTGATAAGAGTTTAGTTTTCTCAACTTTTAACCCTGAGAAAATTAATTGAAAGGAAAGATTTCAGCATCTACCATCTCTGGGTGATTACCTGTATGGGAAATCTCACAGTTCATTCCACATTTCCTCTAAAAAAGTTATTGCATGACTTGTGGTTACTTCCATTGACCAGAACAACAGCATCTGTACAAGGGTGCTTCAATAAATTCAGAGATGAAGTGTCTTTAGAGCTTTTTCTTAATTGTCTTAAATTAATTTTGCCAGGGGTATGCATACACATTCATCACTGAGGATCAGGCACGCTATGCTGGTGACATCATTAAGGCTTTGGAATTGTCTGGGAATCCAATTCCCACTGATTTGGAGAAGCTCTGGGCTGACTTCAAAGACCAGCAGAAGGCTGTGAGTAATTCTTTCTCCTGCAGTGGCCTTTGGGCTGGGTTTATTGTGTGTGTGTGCAGGGAACAGACATGGGGCATCTCCCTGGCACCACTGGGAACGTGTGTGAGTTCAGGATTGGGATCCTGAATGTCACTGACAGGACTGAGAATGTAAATTTTGACATCTGGGATGTGATAGAGAAACACCCACAGGACAAAGGACACTTTGGCTTTTAGCAAAATTCACATCCAAGGTAATGAAGCTCTTTCACAGAATTTGTGTGTTATTTCTTTCACCATCAAAGGATCTCACTCGTGCTGAGGAGAGTGACTTTGGAGTTGTTCTGATTTAAAAACTGGAGGGGTTTTTACTGCATTTGAAAAGCATTTAAAATGTGTACTTACAGAAAATCCCAATATGGCATTGTCTGTCTGCTGAATTAATGTAGCTTTTCAATTACTCTTCATTGTAAAATGCAGTTTTTATATTGGAAGAGCTTTCTGAAAGTGAAACCTGACAATTATTTGTATAATATTATTTTATGACTTATGAATTTAACCTTCTAAGTATGAAAACATATTTTTGTTTTCAGGAGGGAAAATTGATTAAAAAAAGCAGTGGATTCTCTGGCAAAGGCTTTAAATTTGATGAAACAGAACAGGCTTTGGCTAATGAAAGAAGGAAGCTACAGAAAGCAGCTCTTGGCTTGCAAGACTCAGATGATGAAGAAGCAGCTGTTGATGTAAGCACCCTGCAAACAGGATTTAAGTTGCTTAAGGATTTTCCATACATTTGTTTTGTCTCCCCAGCAGGTTGTATAACACAGTGCATGGATTTTAATTAATACTGACCTGTATTACTGACTGTGATAAATTCCATGGGCAGATCTGTAGGTGTTCTAAAATATAAAGAGAGAGAGCAATGAGGAGCTTCAGAGTCTCTTTCTGACTTTACTGGTATTTTACACATAATATGTGGTTAGGTAGATGTCACATAAATTATTTTATTTGTGGTATTCATTTTGGATAAATGAAATAGGATGATTGTCCTCAATTGCAAACATTTTTTTTTATTTGCAGTGTTCTAAAGAAATTCATAGTAACCTTTCCTATTTCTGGACCTTATTAGAATCCTTTGTTAATGTTTGTTAGACTCCTTTTTGTGACCTTGCAAGTGAACACTGTGTTGGGACTTTTTCCTGATTTTTAGATCATCTGTTCCTTTTGTTGAGTTGTTTTGGGCAGGTTTCTACAATTTATACAAGATGACTTTCATTACTGAATGCCCCTTTAGGATGATCAGATTATATAGTGGTAAATAATTGGTGTTTTCTTCAGATTGATGAACAAATTGAAAGCATGTTCAATTCAAAGAAAAGAGTAAAAGACATGGCAGCACCATCAAATGCTCCTACACCATCAGCTGGGAATGCAGAAAAATTGGAAATTGCCAGAAGATTGGCTTTGAGAATCAATGCCCAGAAGAATCTTGGAGCAGAGGCACAAGCAGTCCCCTTCCACTTCAAGGTAATACAGACAATTTTTTTTTCTTATGTAATGAAGGTTGTTCAGTTCTTTGTTCTGTGGCTGCCATTTAGTGTTTCTAGTAACACTCTGCATGACTTATCTTATTTGTGCTGGGCTATCTCAGTTGTAAGTGAAAGGATTTGTAGCTGAGCTAATATGATTATGGGACTTAATACAGAACTGTACATGCTTTGTCTGCCTTGGCAAAGAGTTAATTCATTACTGATAACATTCTGTAATTACTTTGTCAGCTTTGGCAGAGTTGCAGAATATCTTTCTCTGCTGGAGCATGTGATACACAATGCATTTAAATTAATGTGTTCTGCAGTGTCCAAAGGTGGTTTAAGCTGAAGATACAAAAGATCTGTAAGATCTTTTCCCTTCAGGTGTGAAGGGAGTTATTGAGAGGGAGGAAAGAAGAGCAGAAGTCTGAGAGTGTATTTGTTATGTAGACAATTATATTGCACAGAGAGCTTTATGAAACCCTTGTTGGTTTATGCAGGACTTTTTTGTGTGCCCTGCTCTCAACATGGCCCTGTGTTTTTGCAGGATGTGATGCAGCAGGCCACAAATGCAATCCTGAGAGGAGGCACAATCCAAGCTCCTACTGTGTCTGCCAAGACCATTGCAGAGCAACTGGCTGAGAAAATCAATGCCAAGCTCAATTATGTGCCCATAGAGAAGCAGGAGGAAGACAAACAGGATGGAGGACAAAATGAATCCTTTAAGAGATATGAAGAAGAATTGGAGATCAATGACTTCCCACAGGCAAGTAACCATTTTGCTGTAGTGAAGTGTAAATGATCATTATTTAACAAAACCTCTCTTTAGAGCTTACACTGTGATTACAGCAGTAAAGTAAATACTTTATTTCTGATCATACCTAATTGAAATTCCATTATCTGTGATGGCTTCTCAGTTTATATACACACAATGCTTTGAACTTATTCCAGGGAATATCATAAAAACAAGCATTCCTTGTCAGACAAAAATCTTTTCACCCTCTGCCATTGATATCTCCCCTATCCAAACCTCTGGGTTTTTTTTTTTTTTTTGTTACAGATAAATGCAGCTCTTTGTGCTTTTTTTAGTACTTAAGTATTTTTAGCATTCAGAATGTTGCTGCTCTGACCTACCCCTTCTGTTATTTTGAGGATTCATATTTCACAGCATCAAGCACAAATTCCCTGTAGTTATCTTTGAGGCTCTTCCCAGGTTGGCAGAACTATCAGATTGCCTTTCTCCTTGCTGATCCTCCCAAATCTTTCCTTTGCAGACTGCCAGGTGGAAAGTGACCTCCAAAGAAGCTCTGCAGAGAATCAGTGAATATTCTGAAGCTGCAATCACAATCAGGGGAACTTACTTCCCTCCAGGCAAAGAACCCAAGGAAGGAGAAAGAAAGATTTATTTGGCTATTGAAAGTAGGTGTTCATTTTATAAATGAGTCTAGTTCTGTAATTAGACATGGAATCTCTGCAGTCAGTGTTTGGATACTGTGGTTACTTTGCAATTACCAAAAAAACACTGGTTTATCTTCATACATTTTGTCAAATAATGGTGGAGATCACAGAGTTGCTTCTCCTCACCTGCCACAGGGCAACAGCAAACAGGAACCTCTGGGTTTTGGAGGAGAAGGAAAGAAAAGAGAAAAAAAAAATAGAATAAGCACAAAGAAGTCTGTGCCAGTGTGAAATAAGGAAGAAAATAGAACTCTGTGGGTTTAGGCTGTTAAAGATAAAAGAAATTGCATCAATTGCTACAACAGAAACTTTGTAAATGCCATGATGGTTTTTCTCAAAGAAACCTCTAATCCTACATGTTTCTGAGCAGTAGAATTTATAACTGTTTTAATTCTCTTCCTTAAAACAACACAGTTGAGCTGTGGCAGACTGTGCAATACTAGAATGTTCTTCAGCACAGAGCTGAGGATACTGAGCAGGTTTTACTCAGAGAACAGGCAGCAGTGTTTGTTCTGTAGGCCTCCCAGACAGAAGGTGTGTAAGATCATAACACCTGTTTGTGTCTTCAGGTGCCAATGAACTGGCTGTACAGAAAGCAAAGGCAGAAATCACAAGGCTTATCAAAGAGGAGCTCATCAGATTGGTGAGTGAAACATCCAGAATGCAGAGGGAAAGTACCTTCATTTGTGCTTTTTGAGATTGACTTCTGCAAATGTGGACACTGGGATGTGTTTTTATAAATATCAGGGAGTGGGACCCAGAGATCTCAAAAACCCTGTGTCAGTGAACAGCCCAAAAATCTGAGGCTGTTCAATCAGCCAGAACAGGGCTGTTGTCCAGCCAGCAGATGGAGATAACACATTGACAGAGCTTTTTGAATGAACACCCCTCCAAGAGTTGGGCCCCAATAAATTTCCTGATTTCAGCACCATCAAGCAGAGCAGGGGGATAATTATTCCCCTTGTTTTAATATTTCATAAGTGTTGAGAGATCTGTTTTGCTGCAGCTTTCCAGCACACCCAGCCAACAATGTAGTGGGGTTTTTTACTTCAATTCATTTATCCACTGTCACTTCTAACTCTGATTTACCCTCTCCTCTATTTGCAGCAAAATTCTTACCAACCAACCAACAAAGGAAGATACAAAGTTCTATGAGTGTCTGGAGTTACCTGTCTGCCAGCAGCTGGTGCGTGGAACTCTGTGGCTTCTCTTGTTTTTGCTGTTTACATTGCTTATTGTAAATTAAGGAATTTTTTGTTTGTTTGTTTGTTCTTTTTTTTTTTAATTTTTTAACAGAAAGTTGATCCTTGATGAAACAATTCCTTCCACTAAAATGATCAGTCTTAAAACAGACCAGTTTTTGGCAGAACATGATTTAACTTAAGTTAAAGTGCAGTTCAGCCACTTTTCAGCACAAAGGATATGGAATAAACTTATTTTCATTTTGATGACAGGCAGGATGCTGTTAAGTAAATGAAATAATGTTGGGATTTGTGTTGGGAATTGTTAGAATGTACCTGCTTCATTTTGTTGGGATGGTTCACACCATATCAATTTCTACTGGAAAAATGAGAAAATACCCAAATAAAGGCAGGATTTTTCTCCTGGTCCATAGCAGATCTCTGCCTGGTTCCACACACATCACTGCCCTCTACAAATGTGCCCCCAAGGTCAGAGAGTCCTGAAATGATCAGAGTAAAGAATTTTATTCAGAAATACTTGAGGTTTCATTTGAAGATCATCTTATCCCTCCCCATGGTCCATTTTGTCTTTATCATACAGGTAATAAAAGAACAATTTGGGTTTTTTTGTAAAGTGAAATGTTTTGTAGTATGACAATAGTTTTCCTGGGTTTTTTTTTCTAAACATGAAAATTTTAGTATTTGATTTTTTTTTCCCTCCTTCTGTGACATAAAAATGAAAGCCTGATTTAGTTAAATTCACAGAAAAAAAAGAAAAAGGAGAAAGCTCTTTTTTAATGAAATACAACTTTGTCACTCTTTTATAGTGTTCTTATATATACATTTAATGTGATTATCCCCCCAGGATTGTTGTCTTTATTACTGTTAGGACATGGCTTGAAGTAAAAATGAATAATGATATTTATGAATGAATTCCACACCTCTTGACTATCACTGCAGTCCACAAGCTGCTGGGACAGGCAGGACCTTTCTTTTAGAGGTCTCATCCCCACAACCCTTTAACTCTCCTGTCTCCTTGTCTGGAGCCAGAGCAGCAGCAATTTGAATTGTCTCCTTTTAGCAGCTGCAAGACTTCCAAGGTGATAACTTTGCAATGGACTTTTGTAAGGAAGCTTTTCTTACCTGACACATGGAGAAGAAATGTGTCCTTTTAAACCAGCTGTGTAAATACTGCTTGAACCCTGGGGAAGACAAATCTTAGAGTCTGCATCATGGCTGTGTAAATCCACAACTCCTCTTTCCAAGCTGCAGGTAATTGAGGTGACTCTTTCTGTCAGTGTACCTTGTTTGCAACACAGGAGGGGAAAGGAGTGCTCACACCAGCCCAACAGTCTGAATTTAGGATAAGAACACCCCTAATGAGGCCCTTGCCAATATTAACACAGGGAGCAGAGCAAAGAGAAGCAGCACAAACAGCAGCACTTCTCAGTCTAAAGCCCTGTGATTCCCTTTAAATACATCAGGTTCCTTCCCTTCAGAACTGGGGTTTCATGTGTTCCATACACCTTATCTGACTTTCAGACAGGTTTTGGTGTATTTAAAGAAGAGCCCTTGCAAGTTTGGACAGCCTGACACTTCTTGGAAAAAACCTTGTTTCAGAATGTTCATACACATATTGGGATCTCCTAAAAAAGGCATGGTGGAGACATTTTTGTTGGATTTGAGGGATGCAACCATGTATAATCTTTGACTTCCTGGGGTTTTTAAATGCAATGTCAATATTCTTATGTTTTTTAAATTCCAGCAAAAAATAAAAAAATAATTTCAATGTATAGTTTTCAGAAACTGTCTTTCTGAACAGCTCCTCTGTTTCCTGCACTTGCACTGCTTGGTGTTTTCTCCTGTGGCACTTTGTTACCCTCAGACTGTTGGGAGTAGGGTGATGTGCTTTTGTTTTTCTGCTGGAAATGGGACAAAGCTCACACTCAGTTAAGGGAGTCACAGTGAAGGTTTTTGGATACATGAAAGCAGCAGCAAAATGCATATAACCCAGAGGAAAAGAAACACTCAAATTAACAAATACACCAGGAAAAAATAGTGGGGAAAAAAAGATGAGACTAGAAGTTTGGAGAAGATAAAGTTAAGTAATGAAAAACATTATATTTAGTTCTTTCTTATGCTTGCAGTGTTTGAGTGAACTGGTGTTTTGGGGGGAGAAGTGCTACAGGTGTTTGGTACTGGCTCAGGAAGGAGCTTTTGGCTGTCATTGTGCAGCAGGGCCACACCAGGGAGGTTGTGCAGCAAGTCCACTCCAGGGTGAGAGAACAAGAACCCTGCTGACAGCCCTGCTGGCTCCCTCCTCCTTTGGGCAGAGCTGCACACAGCAATAATCCTCACCACATTTCAAGGGTTAATACCAGAAAAATGGCAGAGATTAAATCCAGTGTCTTGTGTGCAGCAAAAAAATTCACAGCAAGACAAAAACTGCAATCCCTGAACCATCTGGTAGGTGGTTGCTGCCCTTTGTTTCATCACAGGCAGCTCAAGGCCTCCTTTCCATGTTGGGTTTTGTGCTGTAAAAGTTGTAACCAAAATGTGATGAATGTAGATCACAGCCTGTGCTGGCTGCTTGAGCTTTTACATGTACAATTAAAGCAGTGCAAGCTGTTTAAATGTGCATTTGGCTGCTAATTGAATAAAAGATTCAGAGGCTCAAAGTGCCATCTGTAAGGGGCTTTTCTCACTCCAGTCTTCCAAGTGGAAGGCAGTAAAAATAAAAATTGTTTTGCTGAAATTCTGCAAAATATAAAAACCCAAAGACTGGATTTGGGGTTTTCCTAAAGTAAAGAATGCTAAAGTCTCAGCACTTTGGTATTTCAGTCCTTCAAGCTCATGTAGAGTTGTAAGAAATGGTGTTACTTCAGCAAAACCACTGACAGGGTTAGAGACCTGTGTCTGTGAGGATGGAGAGTGGCCACAATTAGTTTTTAACTTTCTGCCATGGCCATGAGACTCTCAGTGGCTGTTGAAAAGCACATTTCCAGGAGGCTGTGTGTGCCTGGATGCAGTTGCAGGGTTCCTTTGGTGGAGGTCATGAGCCCTGTGCACACTCTGGGCTCCTCACGTGATGCTCCAGGAATGCACTTTCCTTTGATTATTTTTCTTGACCCAGATCTTTTCCAAATATGGTCTCAGCTTAAACAAGTTTGTGTTCTTAGAGCTGGGGCGTTTGCAGAATAAATCCTGGCTCCCAGCTAACTGGGGCTGTATGGGGAGGGTGGGGGGAGGCAGAGAGCAGCCTAAAAATGTGAAGATAAAAGGGGCACAGCTGGACTCGAATTTGTCCCAAATTGTACATTTTGTACAATGTTTATACAGTGCTGGGCAGGAAGATTTGATTTCGTAGTTTTAGCTGCAGTGGAAACAATTGTTTTTAAATAAATGACCATTAGGCTGAGTGATTGCCACCCAAACATTGCTTCTCTGAGCCTTTGCATCTGAAACAGATTTAAATATTTTTCTTTAGTCAAGCAGAGACACCAAATTGTCAAGCTGACCAGCATAAGCAGATGTAAATTAATTAATATCTCAAAACCAAGTCATTCTAGTGAGCTAAAAAATTATTCATACCCCAGTTATTCATAAGATGCAGTTATTTTATACTTGGGCCATTCTAAGTACAAAGTTCATCATCACAAACGTTTCTCAGAACAATAAATACCACTGGGCAACTCTTCTGAAATGAACTGCCCAGCAAGGAAAAATTTACACTCAATGTTAAGATTAAGATGTAGGATTTTTGTTAAAACCTGCATTTCCTCTGCCTGTGTGTGAATTTGTAGAAATTATCAGCTCCAATAATTCACAGATAAATAGACAGGAGGTCGTGGCAGTTCCAGCACTGAGTCCTTCCAGCTTGCTCAGGGCATTTTGGAGCTCAGGACTGGCAAGAAGCTCCTGTACTGGCAGAATTTGTGCTTTG
Source organism: Neodrepanis coruscans (assembly GCA_013400695.1). Classification (NCBI taxonomy): domain Eukaryota; kingdom Metazoa; phylum Chordata; class Aves; order Passeriformes; family Philepittidae; genus Neodrepanis; species Neodrepanis coruscans. The sequence goes on along the minus strand of VYZS01042844.1, from coordinate 2,506 downwards.
AGGCCCTTCTTCTCCTTGAAAATTTGGATCCTCCAGTGAGGGAGGAGGAAAATGGCACTTTGCCTTCTGGAGGTGGGAAGGGGCAACATTTCACTGCATCATTTATCTTACAGATAATTAATGTAATCATTGGCTAATGAGATCAGTTAGAGGAAGAAAAGGAGAAAGCAGATTCACAACTTGAGGAACAGCTGCACTTCAGGCTGTCACAAAACAAGGCAGTGGCAGAGCAGGTGAGGAAAGCCATCCCTGTGGAATATTGGAGTGCCCAGCACGACTTCCATCACCTTCTGCATTAAAATATTAAAAGGGAAGTAACAGGATACCAAAAAGGTATCGAACTGAGCTGTTTTTCATTGGCAGCAGCATTTCCATCAGGACTTTAAACAGCAGAGAGATGAGCTTTGTAAATAAACAGAGTCATTTGCTAAATTAAGCTCAATAAATGCTGCATTTCCCTGCTGCTTTCCTACATTGCAAGGGAGGATTCCTGCATGCATTAAGCACTGGCAAAGCTGGGAACCATCCTCTTGGCAGGATGTTCCAAGAGCAATTTTTGGCCTGAACAGCTCCAAGGATTGTAGGAATGGACTATCAGTGTTGGAGCACTCAGCTCCCCAGACAGCAGCAGGAGA
>VYZS01042840.1:378-16189 GCA_013400695.1 Neodrepanis coruscans | reverse complement strand
TCAAGGTATGAAAAATAGTCCAACAACATGTCAATTGGTTGTAGCAATTACTATTATGCATTTCCAGATTTTATTGTGTATCTTTACATGAACGATGTTGTAATCTATGCTGAACACACTGATTATTTACAATCTGCCACTGAGTATCTTGTTAAATCCTTCAAGCAATTTGGGCTACAAATTGCAGAAGACAAAGTACGGCAACTTTCCTCTTGGAAATATCTGGAGTGGATTTTGACTGAAAGGTCAGTCAGATCTCAGAAATTAAAACTGCAGACTACAATTAAGACACTGAATGATTTACTAGAGTAACTAGAGTAATTGCTAGGAACTATCAACTGGTTACATCCTGTGCTTCGCATTTCATCTCAGGAATTGCATCCTTTATTTAAAATGTGTGGTCATGCTGATTTAACCTTCCCTCATAGGTTGACCCAGGAAGCCTCAGAGGCACTTGATTTAATAACAAAGAAAAGAGAAATTCTTCAGGCTGACAAGGTACAACCTGGATGGAGTCTGGGACAGCATATTCTGTGATTCTAAGAAATTATTTCAGCATCCAACACTCAGCTTTCATTCCAGAATAAAGCTGTTCCAGCCTGGTGAACACGGCCCTTTCACTCCTCCTAAGTACAGCAACTACAACATTCCTTAATTTCTTTGGATGAAAGAAATAAAGCGTATTTAAATGTAACTGTAACAATTCTATATCCTTTCTTATTTTGTACCTTTTCAATTTCACAACATTGTTCAGCACTGCCACATGGAAGAAACATCCACCTAGATTCCCAAGTCTTTCTCCTGTGCTCACTCCCTGCCTTGACTCCTCCTTGTTTTCTCTGTTTAGATGTGCAAAAATCAGCTGCTACGGTCAGACTGATGGGTTTCCATCCAAAATACAGCATTCAGGTCTGCCCATGCATTAAGAAATCTGAAAGGAAAATACCAAGCAGAATTTTGCAAAGTTTTATCTGAGGACATTTCATTATAAAATGACAAATATTAACAGAAGCTGAGAAAAACAACAACATTAGAAAACAAGCTTCAAACTCTCAGGCTAGAACAGCTCATGCAATAGATTTAACTGTAATGAACCCTTCTCTTCCTGACATATGAGAAATGCTATCAAATTTCCCCAAACAGTGAAATAGGGACCCCTGGCAGCAGTGGCTTCACACACAGCACTGACATAGAACAGGACAGGGCAAGGGGATGCCAAATTTATAATTTTCACATTGCAGCTAAGGATTTGTTTTAATTCTACTGTAGTCACTATTAACAAAGTGCAAGATTTAAAAGTAATGGAAAATAAATATAAATAAATAAATAGGGAGGGGGGGAAAACAAGCAAAAAAAAAAAAAAAGCAAACCCCCACTACACCAGGAAACAAACATCAACTTGGGTTTCTCCACCAAACCACAGCAGGATTTATCCAGCTGGCCATTCAGAATAGGAACAAACAAGCAAATCCATATTTCCTGTTATTTTAGAGCTCATCCTCCTTTTTTTTTCATGGCAGATTACACCAAATACCTATTATATTCTTATTATGAAGAGATAAGCTTTAAGTTATTTAAACTTTAAGGTTTACCTAAAAATGAATTTTATTAAAGTCAGATGCTCTCAGGCATGAAGGTAAGACATAAAGCAAAAGTTACTTTATCATAATGTACCACTTCATTTTGCTGCAATATTTGGAGAAAGAACACATTGAAATGCTGTTCCAACATGACTTTAAACTTAATTCTGGACAACACCATTCTGAGACAAAATGAAAGTTGTTACCAATTCTGAGTTTGGTTTTCAGAGCAACTGATCACCAAATCCTGTGTTTAACTACAGAAGAATTATGTTCAGAAACTGAAAAGTAGGCCCAAAATGACATGTATGGACCTGGGGCACATCCCTTTCAGCACCACCCACCAATTCCACAGTGATGGCTGTTCACAGAGGAAAATTGTTTAAAGACAAAAGTCCATCCGAGTGTCAGCCCACAAACAGCAGGAGGGGAAGGAAGGATTGATTTGGAAGCTTTTAACTGACCTCTGTGGAATTGGGCCTGAAGCCATTAAAGCATTCCTGAAAGTATTTCTGGAGAACAAACAGTGCCCAGTGTGCACCATTAATGTTTGGGTGGGGTGGCCAGCACATGGAGAACCTCAGGCCTGTGGGGACAGGGGATGGCAGTGCAGGTGCTGGGGCCAGCAGTCAGTTGGGCTGGGGCAGGGGCTCTCCAACTGCCCTTGGATGCTGCAACTGCCAAAACGGCCGATGGAGACCCAGCATGTGAGTGGGAAAGGTGCAGCTCTCTCTGTAGAAGGCTCAGAGTGGGGCTGGGTGGGCCTGGGCTGTCCCATGGTGAATGCTTTCCTTTGGAAACAAGAGTTTGCTGTTCCAGCACTGGTGACAGCTTTGGTGCTGGCAATGGGGACAGGAAGAAAGAGAGGACTCCTGGTCATCCTAGAGCACCTACCCATCCTCCTCTGTTGCCATCATGCTGGAGGCTGTGTGCGTTAATGAGGGAGCACCTTTTCATTGCATTCCCCTCACTCCAGTCTACAGTCCAGCCATAGCAATTCTCAGAGACCCCAGTGGGTTTCTTCCAATCATCTCCCAGATGATTCCTTGTAGGCCACAGGAATGCTCAGAAGATGCTCTTCTGATGCACTTCTGGTATGGGAAAGACTGAGAGATTTGGGACTGCTCTGCCTGAAGAAGGCTCGAGGAAGACCTCAGGGCACCTTTCAGCATGTGAAGAAGCACAGGGAGAGCTGAAGAGGGACTTTTGGACAGGCTGGAGAGATGGGCTGAATCCAGTAACATGAAGTTTAACAAATCTAAGTGCCAGGTTTTAAACTTTGGCCACAATAACCCCATGAAGAGCTCCAGGCTGGGGACAGAGTAGCTGGAGAGTGGCCAGGCAGAGAGGAACTTGGGAGTGCTGGTTGATAGGGAAGTTGACATGAGCCATCGGCATGCCCAGGTGGCCAAGAAGGCCAATGGCATTCTGACCTATATCAAGAACAGTGTGACCAGTAGGAGCAGGGAAGTTGTTCTTCCCCTGCACTCTGCACTGGTGAGGCCCCAGCTTGAGTGCTGTGCCCAGTTCTGGGCCCCTCAGTTTGAGAAAGATGTTGAGATGCTGGAATGTGTTCAGAGAAGGGCAACGATGATGGTGAAGGGGCTGGAGCTCAAGCCCTGTGGGGAACAACGGGAGCTGGGGTTGTTTGGCCTGGAGAAGAGGAGGCTCAGGGGAGACCTTATTTCTCTCTACAACTCCCGGAGGGGAGGTTGTAGCCATTGACCCCCCCATGTGGGGGTCAGTCTCTTAGGCAACCAGTGACAGAAGGAGAGGACACAGTCTTAGGCTGCATCAGGGGAGATTTAGATTGGATATTAGGAAAAACTTTTTCACAGAAAGGGTGATTTGCCACTGGAAAGGGCTGCCCAGGGAGGTGGTAAGAGTCACCGTCCTTGGATGTGTTTAAGAAGAGGTTGGATGACGTACTTAGTGCCATGATTTAGATGATGAGATGGTATTGGGTAATAGGTTGGCAATAGGTTATGTAATAGGTAATAGGTTGGACTTGATGATCTCTACGGTCTTTTCCAACCTTCTTAATTCTCTGATTCTGTGTGATTCTGTGACTTACAGGGATAGGACAAGGGGGAATGGCTTCAAACTAATAGAGGGCAGGAATACATTGAATATTGGGAAGAAGTTCTTCCCTGTGAGGTTGGTGAGGCCCTGGCACAGGTTGCCCAGAGCAGCTGTGACTGCCCCATCTCTGGAATTGTTCAAGGTCAGGATGGATGGGGATCTGAACAACTTCTCTTTAGGTGTTCTATGCAAGTAAGACACCTTCCAACAGGTTCTATTTGTTCCATTTTAAAAATACTGGGCTGAAAGTATTCCCAAGGAGGGAAGAAAGAGCTCAGCTTGCATTCCTGAGCAAAGGGCAAGGGGAAAGCATTTAGGACTGTCTGTCTCAGGGACAGCCATGTAATCTGAATGTGTTCATACCTGTGTTGTTCCACGTGGCTCAGGGGCTTGGATTGAGCCAGAAGTTCTCACATGTTTTCTCAAGAGGGACCTTCCTCAAGAGCCCCTCAGGTGACTACAATAATGCTGAGCTGGCTTAGGACCATTTTTAAATGGGACTTAGGGAAGAGAACTGCAGGTATCCTGGAAGGGTGAAGCTGCTCTGCCATGGGTCTCCTGTCCCTGAGTGGTGTTCATTTCTCTGTGTCTTATTTCTGTGTTCCCACTTTACCCCAAAGGAGAATTCTTCCCTCTGCACAGTTAGCCTAACATCTTTGATAGTGAACATGTACAACTAAAACAAGAACCTGATCTCAGATGGCACTATTCAATTTTATTGTAATCACAGTAATAAATGTACTAAGCACAAGCAATATACTCAGTGTAGAAAAAGATTTAATACATTTAAGTGGATTTTGAAACTAGTTCTCCATGCATGAACACGCATTCTTGGTCAAATCAGAAGAAGTATATCAGATGGTGCTTTGGAATAGGACAGAATACCTATCCTCCTCATAACAGAATAAAGTAGAGAAGAAGCGCTAGATCTCTGCTCCAGGACAGTGAAAAGACATTTTTCTCCAGATATTTGGATTTGATTTCATTTTGTTTCCTTTTCAAAATTTAATTAATTTAATTTAATTTAATTTAGTTTTGGTTTATTATTTTATTTTGTTTTATTTTATAATATGTTCCAAATCTATTTATCCAAATGGAATCAGTAAAGTTAAAAGAATGGAGAACAACTAATTTTAATGTATTTTAATATTTTGCCCCTTAATGTCATCTTGTTTGTTGCTAAAATCCATGATAAAGCATTGTCAGAAGTCACTTCTTAAAACAAAACAGAAGTCTCTGGGGACATTTTGCAAAAACAGCAGTGACAAGGACAAGGGAGGAATGGCTTTAAGCTGAAAGTGATTTAGACTGGATATTGGAAAGAAATTCCTCCCTGTGAGGGTGGTGAGGCTCTGGCACAGGTTGCCCAGAGAAGCTCTGTCTGCCCCATCCCTGGAAGTGTTCAAGGCCAGGCTGGATGGGGCTTGGAGCTACCTGGTCTAGTGGAAGGTGTCCCTTCCCATGGCAGGGGGTTGCAATGAGATGATCTTTGACATCCTGTTCAATCCAAACCATTCTATGATTCTAGGAAATTACTTTAAATAACACAATTCTTCCCTCATCTCCCACTCCTTCTCTTGCAGGAAGCAGAGGAACACAAAGAACAACACAGAAGTGTCACAAAAAGAGCAAACCATAAACAGACATCTGAAAGCCATGAAAATCTGGCTGGGAGAAAAGCAGAAACACCATTAGAGACTGGCACAGGGATATTCCCGAGCTCTCGGCTTCACATCCCTCTATCCAAACTCAGGGAAATAGAAACTGAGTTGGTCTATGCTGATGAGGCAGACACCAAGTTTGAGTTTGGTGAGTCCGTGTTGCATAGAGTGACACCACCACCACGTCAACCTCCTGCCAAATGCCCCGAGGAGAGCCTTTGGCGCTGTGTTGACACACGGGTCCAGCTGCCCCTGCAGGAAGGCAGCGCTCGGTACAGGAAGGAGCAGTACGCAGCAGCAGCGGCCAAGTTCTCCACTGCACTGGAGGTACTGGAATGGTGCAGGGTTGAATAGAAATCCTGAGACACAATTTCACATGAAATCTGAAAATTAAGGGCTATAAATAAACCACAGAAGAAGGAGGGGCTCAGCTGAGCCAAAGAATCTCAGGTGATTTTGTATTTTTCTCCAAGTCCTTAACTGTCTTTATGTGTGGAAGAAAGTGAAGTCCCATAGAGTGAAAAATGTGCTGAGCAACCCCTCAGAACTCAGGGAGCATTCTCTTCAGCAGCTAAGAGTCCAATTGCTGAGTTTTGTGGGAAGAAACACTTCCTGAGATACTAAAGAACTACTAAGTACTCGTGCTTGAGCAGTCTGAAATGGGCATGTTTCTTCAATCAGTAGCTATTTCTATTATTTCAACACCAGAGCCCCTTCCAGTTTCAGGCTGAGCCCCTCAAATCTACAAACCTTGGACGTTTTTGAAAATCTCAGCCAGCCTTGAGTTTTATCAGTGTAATGTGAGAAGAAAGAGTAAAAGAGGGACTGTCTCTGGCAAGGTTGCAATGAATTTCCCAGGGAGGAGAGAAGAGAAAGGAGGTGTAAGAGAGCCCAGCAGGTGGATCATCCTTCCATCCACCGGTGAAGGCATTCTTTTTAAGCAATAAATAACATAGCAGTCATTAGCAGTATAAAATAAGGAAGTGCCATCCTTTTTAGGGGTTTTTTGTCCCCTATTTTCAGAAATTAGATGTAGTGGGGACACAATCACTGATTGCTGAAAAAGAATGTAGAACTTGTCCTAAGAGAAATGAAAAGGCTGGCAAATAGATATACTGGGTAAAGAATAACTAGAGATTAAGGAATGTTTTACTGGGATTGTGAACAGAGTGACTGAGTCATCACAGAATTATAAGGCGGGGATATCTCAGTGATCTCTTAATCCAGCTCTCCTCAGAAACAAACACCAGAACATCCCTGAAAGACAATTCTGTACTCTGCAATGCTTTTTGCAATGCTGACTTTAGTTAAAGCCAGAGTACAATAGACTACTTCAGTTTTCTCCACTGATCAGTCACAAAAAGCATTTCCACCAGACAAATGGTGTATTATAACGTATGTAAATAATGGTTTTGTTTCATGTGCAGCTTTGCAGTAAAGGCTTTGCTACAGAGGATCCCTTGAAGTGTTCTCCAGATGATATTTCCAGGATTGCCAGTTTTATTGAGTCAAAACTTGTCATCTGCTACTTAAAACTGGAGCAGCCCGGCATTGCTCTGAGTCATTCACAGAGGTAAGAAAAAATATTGATTAGATTCACTGTTAAGGCTGAAATCCAAAACTAAACAAAGACATTTGCAAACAAAGGCATTGTTGTTTAGATTGGACTAATTCTCCAAACTGGAGATTTCAGTCTCAACCGTCCTATATGCATTCACTGCTTTGATCATGAAGAAGGAACCCGTATGTACAGCCTACCTGGAACCCAAATACATGGAGGGGTGCCCCCTTCCGATGCAGCCTTCCAAACACTAATTCTGGCCTGAGAGTCTGAGTGCCCAGGAGTGGGTAGAGAACATCAAGGGCACTCCCAGGGCATAGCTAGGAGGGAAACAATCTCTATTTCTGCCAGATGGAGTACTCTGTCAGGTGAACCAAAGCAGTGGAAGCAGTGAGCCCTCCCATCAGAAGCCACCCTATTTGCCAGTCTCACTGCTCAGTTGCTGCCAGTTTCATTGTGTCATCTTTTATTATATTGCCTTAAAATCTGGAATCTGTTACACCTGGAGTGGCATCTGTTGAAGTTAAGGGTCTAACGCACATGCCAAGGTTCACCCACACAGCACTATTACCCAGAAAGTATTTAAAAATTTCTCAGTTAACATAATAACACATTCCAGATGCAGTGTTTCTAGAGAGATGGGTCAGACACATGCCACTCTTGTTTTGGGAACTGGGGATTAACAAGAATTTATACTGTAGCAGATTTGCTTATGTTGTCTACATGCTAAAAGCCAGAGACAATATTACCCCCAGAACTTGTTTTCTAGAACAATACACAAAGCCCTAATGAAATTGCATTTATGATAAAACCACAATGAAAATCTAAGTAATGCTTGTTCATTGACCACAGCTGGGGCGTGAGGGAGAGGAAGATAGAGTTCATCTGATGTTTGTGTTGTAGGTAATAAGCGCATACAGTATGGTCTGTGCCTTAACCACAGTTTGGTTCTTAGGAGATCTAACGGTGTAAGAAATAGGAATCTAACCTTGTCAATCCCTCTTCTCTCTCAAAGGAGCATTATTCAGAACCCCTCTTATTTCCGCAATCACCTACGCCAAGCTGCTTGCTTTCGGTGCCTGCAGAGATACTCAGAAGCTGCAAGGTACTGCACTGCTCAGGCTTCCACAGGATTCCTCTGATTCCAGCTCCCAGGAATGAGAACATCCTCTTATAGTCAGGCTTTTCCCAAAGCACTGAGATCTTTGCACTGGCTTTGTGTATGTGATCTCAGGAGCAGCAGAGCTCTAGTCCTCCCAGTTGGTGTAACATGAACAATCCTAGCTATGGCCCTAAATTACATGATGGGCTATTTGCTGACTTGAGTTTACCAAGCTAAAAATGTGTTTCCTGATGCTCATCTGAAAGCTGGACAAGGACTGAGAGTTCTGTATAACCTTTTGGTACATCTCACATTACACTCTTTTAATACGACCTCCTTTCAGTCTGGCCTCAGACACCCTTCACTGCCTGTACACTCCTTTTTGCTGTTTTTGTCCTCAGAAGCGCCATGATCGCTGACTGTCTGTACGTCCTGGCAGGAGGCACTGGGCTGGAGACAACTGACCTCATTCAGCTGTACTGGCAGGTAAAAACTGGCAGTCCAAGTGAAAGGAGATGCTGTCTCATTAGTGGGATCAACAGGGAGGATTCCTGCTAAAAAGACTGCTTACAATGGGAGCTCTTGGGCACATTAGTCAGCACAGTTCTTCTGGATTTATAATGGGGTAGATTTGTTTGGACTACTTTTAAGGGCTAAATTCAAGGTTGTTAACCCTTGGCTTATACTTCAATTTTATGGACTGCTATAAAATTTAATTCTGGATACTGTAGCCTAAGCTATTTTTTTCTAAAGCCTCCTTAATGTGACCTTCAGAGACCATGGAATCACTTTTTCTTCTGAACAATTTATCTAGTAATTGTCCCCTCATTGAAGACAGAGGCTTGTGGAGTCCCTATCCAACTTACCTGATTGTTTTGTTTTTTTTTAACTAGCCGTTACCCAACATGAAATGTATCATTTTTTCACCTTTTTAGGCTCTGATTCAAGAAGCCCTCAGTGGAGAAGTATCTTTTTTGGTTCTGTACACACCTTTTGAGAAAGAGAACAAGGCTGACAAAATAAAGGAGGCCAATAAGAACTTTGCTGAAAAGCACCCTCATTATGTGCAGTACATATTTACAGGTAACAGCAGGTTTCACGTGCCCTTAAGCACAGCGGACTGTATATGTGGGTCTGAGTTCAAAAAGGTTTGAGACTTTGTGCTGCTTGAGCTCCAGACATTTCCACAGAGTTGCAGGGAATTGGACTGAGTATTGTTTATCACAGGCATCAGCACAACTGAAACTGTTGATGCAAAAGGCTGCAAAGTCCTAAAATGCAAAGCCCATTGAGAGCTGGATGGGTTGGTTTGGTCACCTTCTTCTGGCAAGCTTTCTGGGGATCATTTCTCCTTCTTACACTTCTTTTACTTTTCTCAAAAAAAACCCCAAAATACTTCTCTTACAACTGAAAAGAAATATGACAGTGAAAATTATTTTCCTTTCCCTATTGCAGATCCTAATGGAATTCACCTGTTGCCAGAAGGTGCTGAATCTCTGCCAGACCAACAGTACTTACTGACTCTGGGCTTTAGAAACAAAGAGATTGGAAAAACTGTGGAAAAATTTGTAACTCAAAAACTGCCAATCTGTCCAGGTACATCAACTTGCTTAATAACTGGGATGGCCCCGGGGTGATCCCCATGATCCTTGCTAAATGAAGGGGGCATGGGGTGTCTTGGGACCCATTTCTCTTTGCTGGCAACTCTGACTGCTTGGAGAGCTCTCCCCATCCCCTTCACTCCTCTTCCAGTTTACCCAACATCCTTCCAGATCCTCTATGAAAAAAGGAGATGAATAAATACAGCCTTTATGGTTCTGTGATTTCAATTCCTAGACCAGAAAACACCTTTCACTCCCAACATGGAGAAAGAAGTAGAGGCATTTTGGGAAAACACTGGGAAAAAGATCATGGCAGTCATGGATTTTATAGGAAGCACCAAAATAAAGGTAAGTATTCCATTCCCTTTCTGGTGTGTGGTGTATGTGGCGACACAAGCCTCTGTGTGTACGAAGGATGTGTGCTTTAAGGGGACACATTTTGCTGGACATGCTCCTCCAGTGTCCAGAAATGCTTTGTGAATCACCTTAGGAACAGAGTTCCAGTGGGTTTAGACATTATTCAAAAGGTGACCATAGTTTATTGTATTGAATTTTCTACAATTTTTATGGCTTATGATATTATATCCCGACACCACAGAACTGCCAAGACAGTGCTTTCTTGAAACCCTTTGCTGTTGACTTTGGATGACCAAAAGTCCAAGTTACTGATATGCAGACTAATACAAGCAGCAGCTTTGGGAAAGTAGAGGATCTTTTCCTGCTGTGGGCATTCACTTCACTGCATTTCAAGAAGATACAGTTACAAATAGAGTGTGGGTTAGATATTGCATACACAATGAAACGCTGGTCTTTCTGACAGCCCCAGGAAAACGGCAGTTTTGAATTTTTTCTGATCCCACAATTCTTTCTTTGCTTTTGGAGGTGAAATTTCACAGCTCTTCAATCTCTAAAGAATAACAGGAAAAGAAACAATTTTGAAACTGGGCATCATTTGGATTCCACATGAGTCTCCTATTCTGTAAATGTATTTGGAGGAACAGGACCACATAGTTTAAGCAGAAATGTCTTACCTGCTTTTCAGGGCACAGGAAAAAGATACCCATTCTGTCAAAGATGAGAGCAGAGTGCTGGGTTAGGATTGCCCAAGCAAACCATCTCAGTGTCAAAGCCAAGGTCAATAAACCATGGTAAACACTTAAGAGAAATAATTTCTGCTCCCTTTGTTTTGCAGCCACTGAGTCGGGAGTTAATGACATGATTTGTATGCATATTGTTGTGAATAAGATGTGAAGGTCAAAGTTTAACATGCTCAAAATCTACTGTGTTTCTGGCTACCTGGAGGTGATGCACCACCTCTGCAGGTTTTAGTACCTTCAGGGTCTGTATTTGAAAACCATGGGTTTGCCTGTCTGCACCCAAACCATAAGCTAACACCCTGCAGGCTTTCCTCAGACTCTTCCCTGAGAATGGAAAAGCCACGCAGGAACTCAATTGACATTTAACGGAGGGGATTATGGAAAAGCATTTTCTGCCATCTCCCCATCACATCTATCATGTCAACACCTTTATTTTTCTAGTACTACCAGAAAGATTGTGGCAAGAACCATCTGTGTTCCCTCTCTAAAGCCTGTCAGCAACATCACCTGAAAGGTGCTGGAAGCCACATTGCTTAGAGTATGACCAGCACAAACACAGATGATGATAAGCCTTGAAGCACAGGTCTCCAAGGGTGCTCCTGATGCCTCTCCTCTAAACTCTTCGCTTTTCCTGGGCAAACAGGACAAGCACAGCCCCTGTGCACGTGCCATTGAGCAGTTCCATCACGCCAGTCTGCTTGGCCGCTTGCAGAGAGGGGAGGAGCAGTCCCAGGTGATGACCCAGGCGATGGCTGAGCTGGCAACTGTTCCCTACCTGCAGAGAGTCTCTCCAGAGGATGACAAGCTGGTAAGTTTTGATTTCTAATACTCCCTTTGCAGGCTGGGTTAGGGTTAGGGAGCCAGAGAGGGAAGGGCCAGTGAAGAGTTCTGTGCTGCCATGTGCTCTGGAAGTAATTCATCCAATGTGGGGACCCGAATGAGTTATTAAATATTCCTTCAGTGCTTTGTCAGAGGAAGTGCTGATCACCTACAAGGGTAACTTCGACAGAATCACCAGGACTCACCTGTCAGCATCTGTTTAAAATCCCTTCCTTCCCCACAAATCTTCCTGAATCAGTCTGGGAAAATGATTGCAATCATTCAGATCGTACTCCCTTGACATCACTGACCTCAAAACACACCTGCAGTAAAACAGCCCTAATCCAGTTACAGATGAAGAAGACAAGAGGAATAGAAGGAAAACTGATTTTCTGTATTGGGTCTGTTGCCGTGAGGCCTCGGCCCGGCCGAGATAAGAAATGAGACAGGACTCGCAGCGAAGGGAGAGAACAGCTTTACTCTCAGTGCCCGGTGATCGAAAGAGAAATTCATAACAATCTCTCCAATTTTATCACCTCTAGTGCCCACCTATTATACCTTAGCCAACTAAACCCCATCTTACTACTATGCCCCCAAAACATCCAACGGAATGGTCTCTTATTGCCTATCCCCACCCCGTTTGTGGGGGCCAGGTCTTATTTGGTCTAGCTACCTCTTTATCTATACAGAAGAATGCAAACATGTGAAGGACAGGCCGTTTTCTGCTCTTAATATTCTAAGTTACTCAGCTACCTAGCTATAGTGAAATCCCAAATATTAAGAACCCCTTAAGGCATCAGGTCCATCCACAACATACTCCTTGTCTCAAAATAAACCTGTCTGCCTACTCATGGTAACTTGTCAGACTTGCTGCAGAGGTACCATAAGTTACTGAAGAATTGGAGGCTGTTGAGAAAACACGGACTGGGCCCTTGACTGACCAAACTTAGCTCCAGCAAGGGCCAATGGTGGGACAATGGCTCGAGTGAACAAGACCAAAAATTATGGTATTAAAGGGAAGTTGGGGAAAAAGAGGAGGGGGAAACATCTCTTTCTTGCTTGGGATCAGTTGATAGACAGTGTCTCTCCTCCTCCCCCCAAAGGGATGCTTTGGGTAAGCTTTGTGCCTCCAACTACTTTGGAGCTGACCCAGGAATATTTATATATACAGACATACTACTAATAGATCTTAATTACTTGCAATGAGTAACAAATTTGGGAAGAGACTCCAGAAAGTATTATTTGGGTTCACTTTAACCAATTAAACACTTTGGAAGCAACCTACTAGTGCACAGCAATAGCACAGGTATAAGGTACCAGATTCCCCCAGTTTATTCCTAAACACTGATACTAATAAGAGCTGCTACAGCAGGCAGGACAGGCTGGATCTGATGCTTATCTCTCTGTAACTCTATTAACTGAACAATTTTCCAGGGTTTGGGAAGTGTGCAGGGTGAGGCAATGCTTGGACTAACCTGGAAGAGGACTCGGGAGAAGGCAATTAGTATTTTAGATCCCAAATAATGCAGTGCTGAAGCAAAGTTAGCCATGCTCACTGTGAAAGATAAGACAAAATCATCAGAATGCAAATTATTAGGTTTTAATCTGTGTATTCAGAGAAGTTATTTCTGTGTTAATTCCACACTGATCGTTTGTATCTCGGTGCCACAGTTGCAGTCACTGATGGCTGATGCCATGGACATCCTTGCAGGAAAAACTGGAGATCGTGTGTGGACTAAAATACAGAAGGTAAAAACCTGCAGCAAAGGGCGAGACAGCAGATTGTTCCTTGGGAAGGAAATGTCCCCTGATTATTCCTGTCTGTTCAAAAGGCAGAAAAGAAAGGAGGTGCCATGTGAAACCTGACAAACTCTGTCCATTCTCAGGCATCAACCACAGGGACATATCTGTGATTTGCCTATGAGTAGGCAAGGGTCTGAATGCAGTCACTGCTGTGCAAATACCTTCACAGCTGATCAGCTGCATCAGGAACAGTGCAATAATGTCAGTAACTATTATTTCCACCCCTGATATGCCATAATAGTGCTTATTTTGGAGGCTGGAGCTTACTTCTGTAAGTATGGAAAACACAAACAACAGTGAAATCGTGGTTCTGGGTAGGAACATCACACAAAATCGCAGAACCACAAAATCAACTAGGCTGGAAAAGGCCTCTGAGATGATCAAGGCCAACATTTGACTTAACACTGCCTTGTCTACGAGACTATGGCACTAAATGCCACATCCAGTCTCTTCTTAAATACCTCCAGGGACAGTGGCTCCACCAATGCCATTTACAGATAGAGTTGTGAGAAATTTGTGTCTCAGTGTACAGATATCAAAGGAAGGGTCTAATCCATAGCAGTGAAGTCATTGAATCTAAACAGAAATGGAGAAAAAAATAATTACGAAGTCAGGTACCACTACTAATTCCAGTCACACAGGGGGTGCCTTCAGGTATTTTTGTTTCTAATGAAAATTAGTTTTGAAAAAAAGTAATTGCAAAAACTTTTAAAGTTTTAATAGGAGGGAACAGACTTTCTTGTGACACCACTTCTTTATAATCGCAGGTGGCACTAATAGAAGAGGACTTGAGGGAAGGAGAAGAGGATTTCTTAAGGACCAGGAGGGTACAAACACCTGGAATGGAAAACATGAACTGGACTCCAATGGGGAAGGAATATTTGAGGCTGGAAAATACACACATGTTCATTCCCAACCCACGAAGCTTGGCCACAGAGCCCAAAAGAAGATGCATAGATTTTGTAAACAGTTGATTTTGTAGATATTTTGTAGCTATTGATATCTACTTGACAGACATTCTTATTTTAAATTGTATTAGCTTTGCTGTATTAATTTAAATTTTAATTGTATTAAATTGTATATAATGGCATACATTTAAATGGTATTAAAAAGTATTTACTTGCAAATTTAAATTTAAATTACATTAACTTGTACTTCTAGTTACTTTGAGTTGTATTCATGTAAATGGTATTAAAGAGTATTTCTATCTTCTATTAATTTTGAGTTGTATTAATTTAAATTTAAATTGCATGAAATTATATTTAATGTTATAAACTTCAGTTGTATTAGTTTAAATTTAAAAGGTATTAAAGAGTATTTGCTTTCATTAAGTTGTATTAATTTAAATTTAAAATGCATTAAATTGTATTTATTGTCTTAACTTTAAAATGCATTCACTTACATTTTAATTGTATTAAATTTAAATGGTATTAAAGAGTATTTACTTGCATTAACTTTAAGTAGTATGAATTTAAATTTAAGTTGTATTAAATTGCACTTACTTGTATTAATTTGAAGTTGTATTCATCTAAACTTAAGTGGTATTAAATAGTATTTACTTGTATTAACTTTGTCTTACCTTTAAGTTGCGTTCAATTTAAATTGTATTAAATGGCATTTAATTTTATGAATTCTAGTTGTATTTGTTTAAATTTAAATAGTCTTAAATAATATTTACTTTCATTAAGTTTTATAAATTTAAATAGTATTTAATTTTGTAAACTTCTAAGTTGTATTTGTTTAAATTTCAATTGTATTAAATTGTATTTAATGGTATTAAATGTGTGTTGTATGAATTTAAATTTAAATTGTATTCAGGGTTATTCAGGTATTATATGTAAATTTTATTAAATGCTATTAAATTTAATTGTATTAATTGTTGTGAGCAACAACAAGAGGCCTGTATTTTCTGCTTTGTGAATATTCTGTGTCCAAACTCTCTAAAATGCTGCTGGCTTGACTCTGGCCCAAGCAGCTCTAAACATAAGGATCCCTCCATTCTCAGCTGGTAAGTACTGAGCCTCCCATTGCCTTCTTCCCAGATCAATGCTAATACTGCACACACTGGAACCATCCAGAGGGGAGAAGTGGCTTATGGCTGTGGAAGCTGCAAGGGCAAGAAACACACCAGTAGTAGTAAGGATTAAGCCAGGGGCCCGAAGGGTGAGAATTAAGCAGTACCCCTTAAGACTAGAAGACCAGGAAGGAATCCGGCCAATCATCGAACGGTTCATTAAGTACGGGCTATTAACTGAGTGTGAATCTGAATTTAATAAGCCAGTTTTGCCAGTTAAAAAGCCAGATGGAAACTATAGGCTAGCACAAGATTTAAGGGAAATAAATAAAACCACAGAAGATTTATATCCCATGGTCGCTAACCCATACACTCTGCTAACAAAATTGGTGACTGAGTTAGCATCGTTTACCGTCCTGGATCTGAAGGATGCCTTCTTCTGTTTACCTTTGAGCCCTGACAGTCAGATGTTGTTTGCCTTTGAATGGGAA
>VYZS01042839.1:18463-33805 GCA_013400695.1 Neodrepanis coruscans | reverse complement strand
ATTATCATTCCATCCCATGATCTAACTATAATAATCTTCATGCATCAGTAAATAATAGATAAAGCTGTTAAAAAGTCACTCAGACACATATATGATGTATGTAACCTCTTAATCTGTGTGTACATAAATAGGAAAACACTAATGCACTATAGTGGGTGATTTTTNATCTATAATATGAATGAGTTACATGGAATTCTGCACTACTCCAGGTCAAGTACAGAGTTCATCTCCAAGGCCACTGCAACTATTCCTTCAAGAATAGATTCCTCTCTCATTTGATAATAACCCTACGGCAGCCACATTTCAAATCTATCTAGAAAGTGTTGTACCTTCCACAAATATTGTTTTCTTATTTTTTTTTAATGTTGATTTTTTTTTGGTAGCCTTTCTGTTGTGGTAACTTGACAGTGTATCATTTGAGACCTACTGCAATTATATGATTATCAGGATGGAGCTCTTTCTGGAAAAACTAACAGGTTGGAGTGGGGACATTTAAAATTGCTCCACTCTTGGCCAAAATCGATAATACTGCAGTCAGCAGTAGTAGCAAGGTGTAATGGATGCTCTCTGCTTTCACAAATCTCACTGTTATATTCTTCCTCAAAAGGAAGATAGTAGCCTTTTGTGGGTAGGATAGACTTAACAGGAAATACTAGAGGCTAATGCTCTAGTGGGGTGGTTTGGTAGCCAGATACACCAAGATAAAAATACCCTTTTACTGTGCTTACATCATGACAAACTTTTCTGGTGATTGCAGTTAATGAAGCATGTGGTACAATTGGAGAAGTTAAGATGACCCATGGTAAAGAAGTTTAAATGGAGGATTTTTTCCTTAAATCCATATTCATCAGCTTCTCGAAAGACTGATTCACAGATATAAGTTCTCAGAGATCCTTTCAAGAGAAACGGGGCTTAAAATGATTGCATTTGTGTTGCATGCAAATGATTGCAACTGTGCTTTGCAGGATTCTTTTTCTGGATGGTTCCCAGCTTCAGTTTTTTCAGAGTCCATCTACATGATGGCAGGGTTATTGACCTGGTTGAAGTAACAATCCTCAGCTGCCACTACCACGGTTATTGCTCTCTCACATATTCATATCATAGCTGCTGAAGCTTCAGGTTATTACTACAGTACCAATAATAAATATTAATATTTCTATAACAATCAATTGCTCTTAATTGCTTTCACCACAGGAACCAAGAGAAAGAGGAGCCAGGCTCTGAAGAAGGGATCCTTATTCAATGCCTTATTTCCAAAGGAGAGAAGTGCTGCAGAGAGAACTGGAAATCTGCCAACAAAAGGAGACACCTGAAAGAAGAAAAGATAAATATTTAGCCACTGAGATCTGTTAAAGTACAAAACATCATCTATAATTCAGATTTAAAATTACTATATTTAAATATTGTCACAGCTGTACTACAAATAGGCCTCCTATGCTGGCAAATTACAAGGTAAGTGTGAGACGTACCTAAGTCTTTCCTTATTTCCTCTCCTCTGAGAGTGGGGCTGTCATTGGAACACCTTTTTGGACTGTTACTATATTTGTACTTTCTTCGTGCTATTTTTAAATCTTTATCACAACTGCAAGGCTGAGCAGTAGAAAAACAGGGAAAAAAAGTTTACTCCATAATAATTCATACATTGGAAACCTTCATTCAAATTTTGTGCAAAAGGGCTGAGCATTGGGCAACTTGTGGCTAGAAGAAAGGTGACAGAGAGAGGTTGCCATGTTCACCCAGCAGTGGGTGCACTGTAGAGCACATGCTTACAGAGGCTTTGGCACAGGGAGTTTTCACACTGATCATGCTTGTAGCTTTCAAAACTACCCAGCCTGTCCAAACCAGAATCACTCTCTGGTGCCTGGGTATGGAAACCCCACCCATACTTAAAAGACCTTTGTTGCTGCAGTAGGACTTGTGAGTAACCAGCTGGGGGGCAATTTGATAACTTATGAATAACACAGGGAAAAAAGATGTGAAGAGATGGAGCTGGACTTCTCATCCTCTGGCTTCATAAAAAGACTCAGTGGCCTGTCACCTGGCTGTTGATCAGGAGTTTAGAAAGGGAAAAGTCATGCAGGAGTGTTGTTCTCTGACACAGTGAAATTCAATGGCATCGGAAAGTTAGCCTATCCGTAATGAACAAGAAAATGATCCTCTAGAGATAAGGGAGGTCTAAGAAGGATTTTAAAAGAGTCTTCATTCCCATATAGGATAAATATAGTATTTATTTTTTGCATAAAACAGAGCAAATTATTTTGCAATATTGACAAAGCTCCTTCTTCTTCTCTGTCTTTCATTGTTCTAATTATTACTCTTATTCAGCTATCACAGAGAACACTCTTCCTTTTTTTAGCTTCTTACGAATGAAATAACAAGTTTTTCATGTAGATGGTGAGAGGAATAGGGAGAAACTGATTATAACGCTTCCAAAAGAGTCTTCTCTGGTGGTCCAGCAGACCTCACAGTCTCTGCAGTCACAGGAAAGATAATTTCCATTGTATTACTGTACTGGCAGTGTGGGATATATCACAGAAGAACATCTTAGCTCCAAGCCTAAAAAGAAGGTTTCTAGTCATATTCTCTGAAGGTGTGCACACAGAACGAAAGCAATTTCCAAAGACTGCAAAGCTTAACTTTGTTTCTTGAGAGTCTGAAGATGTTTCTACCTGGAGCTTTGACTATCAGTGGAGATAAGGGACATCTACAGAAAAGTTTGGAGTTTTACATCCAATGTTTGTCCACCAGAGAGAAAAAGTTTGATGAGGGTTACTCAAAGCACGAGGAATGCACCTGAAGTTCTTAAGAGGTATGGAAAAGCTTCAGTTTGTGTTCTGGATACAATGCAGGGTTTATGTGAAAGGAAAGATTGCTTTTATAAGGCCTGCAGTGTAAAAAGGTGGGTAAATTCAGAGCTGGCAGGGAAAGAAAACCTAGTGTGGTATTTATCTGAGACTGGCAATCATATAAAGATGAAATATTGCCATAGACAGAGCTTTTTCTTCTCTATCATAATCTTTAAACATCTTTTGATCAGTGTGGATGATTCAGATGATAGTCCTTGTCCAGCCTTTACCAGAAAAGAAATACCAGTGAGAATATTTGCATGTTGAACAGGGAGTAGGGGAATATGGAGGCTGCACACAGGAGGCTATGGAGAAGATAAAGAATGGAGCTATTTTCTCTCCCCTATCTGCCAAGATAGAGTTTCCAAAAACTACAGGTTCTTTACAGAACTTTGGTAGACAAATTTTGGAGATCTCAACTTAAAAGTACAAATTGACTGTTGAGCTTGCTGTGCAGCACAGCACAGTGCTGGGGTCTTTGCCCTGGGGCCAGGCTGATGGCTGGATGGTTTTGCCATTTTTGCAGAAGTCCCAGCATCTTTTGCCTTGCTGTGCTCCTTCTGGCTGGCATTTTGTCAGCTCAACTCAAAAATTTTGTTTGATTATCACCAAGTGTTTGGTTATTAAAAACAAGTTGTCAGACTTGCAGCCTACAAATATAACGTATAATTAAATGTATCTCATCCTCTATTTCCAAAACACTGCTACAATAATATCAAGCTGTGATAGTCTAGAGAAAGGTAGTGGGAAACAAGAGTAGTCAGACACACAGGATGTTTCTGCATTTCCAACATGTTCATTAATCTGGGGGATTACAGCCTTGCACTCTGGGCTGCCACACTGCAGCACTCAAGAAAAGGGGTAATGACAAGGGAGCTGAATAAAAAGCAATGTTAAAGTCTGTGTGGAAGCAAGAGGAGAGCAGGATAAAAGAATGCAGGCATGTCACTTTCCTTTCTGTAGGATCTGCTTTTCTTACTGATGTTAATGGTGTCAGAACTTCATCCCTCCTCTATGGCAGTGTAAACATGGAAGAAGATTTCCTTAGGGAAGCTGGAGGATTGCATCAATTCCTCACAGAACATCTCAGTGGGATATGTGCCCCCGCTCAACATGGTGCAACATCCATTCCATGGCAAGGTAGTCTTCTCTTCCTCTCAATCATACAGATCCCATCAGCAGGATCCCTGAAAGAGGCCAAGGGGTTCTGGGCTCTCTGGGCTAAAAATTCCCGTCCAAAAGCTGGGACAAGTCAAATTTTTTTCTTTGCTCCCTTTAAAAGCTGAGTTTCACTATTGCTAGTATGGAGCCACATGTACCACAAAGGAATGTCAGAGGGAGATAGAGAAGTAAGGAAAATACAGCAGCATCCTGACTCTGTAGAGAAAGAGCTTTTTATCATATTCTGAGTTGCTACCAGTTCACACGATAGATATTCAGCTATGACTGTTTCTAGCCTCTGAAAGAAATGATGTCTGGCTCTGTCCTCAGATTCCCTCACCTTCCACTCTGTAACTACACCACCATTATTTGTGATAGATGGTTGATGCTCACTGAAGTTCACTCAGATTTTTCCTGTTAGAGCTCAGAGGGGAGGCTGGGTTGTTAACACCTCCTTGAAACTATCTATCAGCTAGCTTTCTGGAAAGTATCTATTTCATGGAATTAGTGGTCTACAGCGCCCATGAAAAGTCTTTGTTACAAATAAAAACCTTCTCTGTCCCTTCTCAGTCCCTCTTCCCTTATTTCATCCTTCTGTCCAGTCCTGTCTTACCAAACTGGAATTCTTGTGCAGTTATAGTGGCTACCATTGAGTCACTTGAAGGGGTGGGAGCAAAAACATTTAAGGTAAACAAAGGTTCTCTCCCTGTTGCTCTTGGCTACAGTTATCACTGAGCAAGGTTTTCCATCTGTGAGCTTTGTATGTTGGATTATGCATCTGGCTGGGCATTCTCTGTAATCTCTCACTTGTGTGTGCCAGTCCCTGTACCTTTTGTATAGCTCTTTGACCTGTCATCTTGCCTGACTCAAAGAGGTGCAGAAACCAGACAATTTGTCTTTAAGAGTCAGCTGTGGAACTTGCACTGAAATGGGAAGTGGTGATTTAAGCCTCTGTTCCAGCTAAATTCTAGTTTGCAGCTCCAGGATGTTCCAATGTCACATACGCACTCCTGGCTATGAGTGGCCTTTGCATTTGCAAACTTTTTTTTTTTTTTTTAACTGGATGTGGGGATTTGTATCCCCTAGAAAATCTGTAAATTCAGCTTTTGTTTCCCAAACACATCAAGGTTTCTGCCTCCCTGAAGGCACTGAAGGCAGATTGTTGCAGAGCAATAATCCTGGCTTTCAACAACTCCCTGATTAGAAAGCAGCAATACCTATTTTGCAGGGCTGAGGTACACAATGGCTTTACACTGGCCTTCTGAAGAGGGAGGCTACAGAGGGGATAACAACACCATATATGATGTTAGAAAAGAATGCATGGAGGCTTTTTTTCCCAATTGTGTGCTTGAGATTCTCATGAGAGAAAAACCACAAAGCCATACAGGACTTCCAAAAAGGAAGCACCACTGAGCCATGCAGCATTCTCCTTTATATGTGTGATATGATCAAATGCTTATTTACAGCTCTTTTTTTTTAATTAACCATCATTGTTTTGGACTCCCTCCACTGTATTTAATATATTACTGTTTCATCATATACTTTATTAAGCCTTGACAGCCTTTGAGTTTTATTGCAATTCTACATCTTTGCCTCTCCTGAGCACCTTAATTGTATCAGGTGCTTTATACAAATCTGCTATTGTTGCATAGCAGAGGAGTGGCATCCCTGGATATTTATAATGTTTCCTTGTATAAATGACTTGGAAGCAACACATGGCTTTAGAAATTGTATGTCTGACTGTTGTGGGATGAAAACAAAAGTTCCTGGAACTAAAACCATTTTTCCCTTTTGGGGGCTTTTTGAAAGTTTTTGGAGGTTTTTCTGGGAGGAGGAATGGGGGGGGTTTAGACCTTGCTTTCTGTTTGTCTGTGTGGGTGGTTTACCATGGCAGTGCCAGTCCTTGCTGGCTGAGGCCGGTGCCAGCCCGCAGCTGCTGGCTCTGGGCTGGGGGGTCACCCCTGCGGCTGCAGTGGGTGGTGATGGCGGTGGGTGCCGGTGTGGAACCACCCCGTCCTGGCGCGGGCCTGCTGGTCCGTGAGGGGACAGGGTTGTCCGGTCCTGGTGGTCCCCGCCGGTCCACGTGGAGCAGGGACCGACGCGGCCACTGCCTTCCCTGGTCTGGCGTGGGTGTGGTCCTGCTGTGGCGGTGCGGGGGGTTGGCTTGGTTGGCGGCTGTTGCGGGCGGAGCCCCCACTGGCACAGCAGGCATGGGTCACCCCGGGTCCTGCCAGAGGCGGGTCACTGCCAAGTGCCGACAGATCATGGCTCAGACTGCTCTCGGTGCTGTGCGCATGCGCAGTGGGTTTCCCTTGTGTATGGAATGGAACCGAGCAGAACTGGCCCTTCGCAGCTGGGGAGCCGCCTGCAGCGAATTGCTACTGTTAGCACGAGTCGAGGCGGCCCGGTATCAGTACTGGGACCCCCTGGGACGCCGGGCAGGGCCCAAGGATGGCCTGCATCCCCAGCTCGGAATTCGACCACATGACCGCGCCGCTATTTTCGCTCGTAGTGAAATCCCATGGGGGGTGTTCCCGGGCACCGGGCACCCAATCCAGAGGTGACCTGTGCTCGGGAGAGGCTCCAAGTTTGCGCAGGATTGGTCCCCTATAAAAGGGCGATCCCGGAAGCCATCTTTCTCTTTCGGAATTGGCAGTGTTCTGGACAATATCTCTGGTCGTCTCAGCACCGTTTTTTTCCAGCGGCGCAGGCAGATCTGCGACTCCAGCGGCAGCAGCATGGGCTGAAGACCACATCTTTCCATCAGCCGTGGTATTCCTTTCATGGGAAAGGGAGGGTGGACGTTCAGGTTCCTTTAATTGTTCCAGTGTTTTTCAGAAAACTCCGGCAAGGACCCAAAGCCATCCTAGCTTCCTTCCTCAGCAGTCACTGGCCCCAGAAGAGATTCATTTGTCTGTCTTTGCGTTTTTATTGTCGGTTTTCTGTGTGTGTGTGAAATAAAGTTTGTTGTTTGGTTTTTTTGTGTGTGTTGTTTCTGTTGAGCTCTCTTGTCAGTACCACGCCCCCTAGAGGTGTAAAACCTTAACACTGCCTTTCTTTTCAGAACTGCGTGTCTAATGTAGGTAAATGGTTACTATGTGTAAAAGAAACCAACACAAGAAAGGGAAAGAACCACCTCAGTTTGTCATTTAGTGTAGCCTTTTGGGTTTTATAAAGTGCCAACTACACCAGGAAACATCTGAAACAATTTTACACATCTTTTCGGCCCATCACTCCTCCCTGTCTCACCTTCAAATTTTCTTCTATAATGAACAAAACAATTGTTTGGGTTTATTTTTGCTTGTCTCACTCTCTCCAATTACCAGTGCAGGGGCCAAGACCAGAGTAGAATTATTCCTGGTCAGCAAGAAGATCTTGCTCTGATGAGCTAAGGACACAAGCACTTTAACTGAAGAGAGTACAAGGTATTTTTCAGTATTGTTAAAAAAGCATGTGGGCAAGGACTTGATTCAACATCATTTCAGTTGAATTTCCTTTGTCAGCTCTGCAACCTCTTCTTGCAGAGTTATTTAGTTCCCTTCCAAAATACAAAAGCTTCAGAATCCCTTAAGCATCTTAAAGGGTTACATCCAACTGAAACTCAGTCAAGCTGACACTCCTGGGTGCCTGTGGTACTTATGAAAGGTTTGACCAGCAAAAGCTAAGAAAACCCAGAGGAAACCACTTGACTAGTGAAATTTTGAATTTTTCCCATATGTCAACAGCTCTTGCACTGGGGAATACAACGCTCTACACACAGTCTCAGAAGTGCCAGGCAGAATGGAATAATTCCTTCCCTCAACCTGCTGATCACTCTTTTGCTAAAACATCCCAGTACATGGTAGCCTGCCTTTACTACAAGGACACACAGCTGAGTCATGTTCAGTTCTTGTTGACCAGGACCTCTTAGTCTTTCTGTGAAAAGCTGCTTTCCAGCCAGTCAGTTCCTGGCCTGTCCCTCCCTGTTGCATGGGGTTATGGGGACTTGATATTTGCTTCTCTAGAATTCATGGTCCTGTCAGTCCATTTTTACAGCCTCTCTGGGTAGCAGTCATGTCTGGCATGACAGCTGATGCCCCTGGTTTGGTATCATCTGCAACTTTTCCAGTAGTGAGCTCTATCTCATTATTCTGGTTGCCAACAATTATAAAAAATTATATTGTTCTAGTATTAGTTCCTGAGAGATGCCACTCTTAAGGGTCTGTCAGCTGGATTTGTTATTGCACATTGCCACTGTTGGAGCCCAGCCAGTTTTCCACCCTCTCACCAATCATTTACCCGGTCCATAATTTTCCAGTTTGGTTGTGGAGAATCCATAGTCTCTCTGGTCCCCTATCCCAGTGCTTAACCACTTTCACAGTGAAGACTCTTTTCCTTATATGCCATCAGATTTACTTTTGCTGAGGCTTTTGATCATTGATTTTTTTTTTTTTTTTTGGTTTTGCTGTGCACCTCAGAGATGGGCTCCATCTTCCCTATAAATCCACAGCTGTTGTAGACAGAAAATAAATCCCTTTCCACCATCCCTTCCCTAGCACAAAGAAACCCAGATACATCCATCTTTCGTCATACAGCATGTTCTCCAGCCATTTAGCTGTCTTCATAACACTGCTTAACTTGCTCTAGTTTTCACTCTCTCTCCTGCAACGGGGAAATCCAGAACTGGACACAGTGATCTAGATGCAAACTCAGGACTGCCAACTGAAAATGGGAGTGAATGCTCCCCTCAGTCTCCTGGTTGTGCCCAAGGCAGTCTCTACCTTCAATACAGAAGAAACAATGAGAAGGTTCTGCAGGAGATGAGGAGTGTGAATGTCCTGGAATCCCAATCTCCTCATCACTTTACTTGGAGGGTTGGCTGTTAGGCATTACAAATTTAATTTGCACAATGTCGGTGCTTTTCATTCGACAGAAACCAGGGCACAGAGGTAAGGATGTGTGTGTGCCCCCCATCTTGTTTCTGTATGATGTTTGGAGGCATCTTAAAAGAGTTCCTGGGTCCTGCAGGTTATGCTATAGTCTAGAAGACTGCTCAACCTGGAAGGTGGCAATTCTTACCCTCTATAATAGTACAGGAATATGTCTCAGGAAAGAAAGGGCTGAGAGCCTTGTTTTGATACATGCAGCCCATGCTTGTGGGAGTTATATGGTAGTTGTAAATTTGATTCAGCTGTGTATGACAAATCTTATCTGTATATTGCGGTTTTGCTTGAGAACAGAACAGCCCCAGTGGGGCCCAGATTAGTTTTGTATGGGAAGCATAGTCAAAACCAGGCATTTCTCCTTTGCGAATATACGTATGCTTTGAGCAGACATCTGTGGGAAAGATAAACAAGTAGAATTGTGATCCATTGGGTGCAAAGATAAGAGCTAATTAATTGTACTGGTTTTGCCTGGATAGAGTTAATTTCCTAGTTGCTTGTGTGGTGCTGTCTTCAGGATTTGTGATGTAAACAGTATTGATAACACACCAGTGTTTTAGCTATTGCTGAACAGTGCTTACAGAGCATCAAGGCCATTTCTAGTTCTCAGACTGCCTTGCCAGTGAGGATGCTGTGAGTGAACAAGAAGGTGGGAGGGGAAATATCAGGGACAGCTGACTCTAATTGAAAAAAAGGCGATTTGATAACATATGTGCTCACCAATGAAATCTGGAGGAAAAAGAAGGGAGGGTGAGTATTTTGAGTGACAGCAGGGCCAGAAGTTGGATTTCAATAATCCTTGAGGGTCCTTTCCAACTCAGGATATTCTATGATTCCATGCTTTGTCTTCCCAATTCACTGCTACGAGTGGTGGAGCCCTGCTTTCCTGGGGATGGCTTAACACTTGCCTGCTGATGGGAAGTGGTGAACAAATCCAAAAAACCAAATTCTGCTTTATGTACAGTTTTTGCTTTATCTATTAAACTGTCTTCATGTCAACCCATGAGTTTTCACACTCTTAGCCTTCCAATTCTCTTCCTCATCCCACTGAGAGGAGTGAGTAGGGCTGTGGGGTTTAGTTGCCTACTGAGGTTAAAGCACAGCATAAATACTTGCGATCAGTTCCACTGACAGCATATTAGGGACCAGAGCAAGACGATGCTGAACTTAGCTCAGCTGGTTGGAACATGGTGGTAATAACACCAAGGTTTGTAGGTTTGATCCCCATGTGGGCCATTCACTTAAGAGTTGGACTCAGTGATCCTTTTGTGTCCCTTCCAACTCAGTACATTCCAAGAAAAGTTTTTTTTTCTTGCTTACCTAGTTTAGACTTCACTTTTCAGTTTTTGGGATAATTCAAGGTGAATAGCTGTGAAAGGAAAGCATAGTCAAATGCTTGCATATTGCTGAAGCAAGGAATGAAAACCAAAACTGAGCTCTAGCAATAAACATCAGCCCAGGAATGGTGATGTTTCTTCAGCCATTTATTGAATAGTCACTGATCATGCCTGGTTTATCACTTTTAGATTGGTATTCATGAATGTTTTTAAAAATAGAATTAAGATGGGAATTTTTCTGTTTTGGCATGTTTTTTTCCAGCTTTCTTCCTTTTAGTATTCTATGTAATCCCTTACTGACATCTTAATAAAACATTCTTACCTTTCATATAGAAGATTTATTGTTGTTTTTAATTAAGAAATCATCAGCCAGCATTTGACAGACCATTTTCAGCCTCATTACAAATGTGTTCTTGATTAAATTTCAGGTATATTCAATATCCTGTAAATCAGGGAAGAGTGCTTTCTCTTTTCTACTATTCTATAGTAAACATGACAGACATGATGTCTCTCAATAGCATGTGCTTAGAATAACATACAATAATGTTAATGTGGAGTTGAAAACCATATAAACCTGCCTCCCTGAATTCAGTACCCTCTTCATCTGGGGAACCATTAGGAAAATGTTGGCCAATCAAGAAGATTTTTTTATTACATAGAAAAAAAATAAAAAGAAGTTTGGAGGTCCCTAGTCTGTGGTTTTCTCAGGAATGAGTCTTCACAGTTGAAGAGAAGAAGAAAGAAGCAAAAATAATAGAAGTCAAAGCTGAGCAGAGGAACTCAGTATTGCATGCTGTGATGCAAGTAGCAGAGAAACAAAATAGATTAAAAAGGTATGTGTGGTGGGGTGTGCGCAAAAGACAAGAAGGGAGGCAAAGGGAGCAACTGGAGAGGGTAACAAGCACTCAGTTTTGTATGTCAACAAAAATGAAATTATGTATCCAGAAAGAAAAAAAGGAAAATCAAGACCTAATGGCAGGAAGGATAAAACTCACTACTAGACACCACTAAACTGCCTAAACTCCCTGCCAAACAGGGCTTAAAAGAAAAAAAATCCTAACAGAACTGCTTTTTCTTTTGGAAAATGCTAGGCATCTTCTCTCCACTAAGCTTGGTGTAACTCAGTAGTTTGACAGTTTTGCATATAATGTCTATGGCGGATTATTTCCCACAGAACCATTCCATGCTGACATCTATTCTTTCTCCTTTTCTATTAAATCAAATTTCATTTAGACTGGCTGGGTGAGATGGGGTTTGTCTTAAGGTAGTTGAAAGATGCCCTGCACTCTGCTTGTCACTAGAAAAAACTTGTTGCTGGCTCTTCTCCCATGCCATTGATTGGCTGATGATGTCTGGAAAGTGCCTAAAAGCCAAGTAGAAGATTTGCAGGTGGCAGTAACTATGATAAACAGCTGTTTTCCACTCTGTATTTTAATCTGGTTTAGGTCTTATATAACAATTTGGGGTGTCTTTGAATTTGTCTGGTGCTCACTGTAATAATTTTCTTGCTCTGGTTTGGTCTGGAGTGACTTTTGAAATGTTGGTAGTCCTACTTAACTGCATTCAGGTAGTGCTCCAATGTGCTTACCACCACCAGGCTAATATTCTCCACCCCTTTTACAGAGCCTAGTCCAATTTCTAAGTGGTGAATATTTTAAATAAGGTTGAACCACAGTGGCATTGGTATTCGTTTTGCTGAGGCTCAACAAAAAGGAGTGTACAAGCTGAAAAACACAGAATTGATTTCACATTTGTTTGCAGCAGCATGACATAAAATTGCAGGGGATTGGAAACAAATGGAAGTTCTCTGTCTAGAAGAAAGAAACTGAAAGGATGTTGGGAAGTGATGATAATGGAAAAGTTAACTGATGTCAGAAATTATTCCACAGGAGGCTACTGCACACTATTGCTGCCCTTCTACAACTTTATTTAGCAAAATTCAGAAATATCCATTGCCTGATGCCTCCAGCTGCCACATCATTCTTTCACACTTTTGTAAATGCTAGTTAATATAACATTTTCCTGCTCTGCTGCTTAAAGGACATATATCAAAAACATGGCTTAATTTCCAAAAAGCTCTGATGTATAATATAGAAATAGTGTCACATGTAAGCTCACTACTAGTAGTGTGTCCAGTACATTTTGTTTGAACATACTTTAACCTGACACTTTTATTCCTGATCTGTGCTACAATTATATGTTCCTTTGATCAAAATGAAAATAATGAGGATGGAAAAGCACAGACTCAGTAGAAAAGTTAATTCATTTTTTTATTAGGACACAGGATCCTAAAACACATGCTATTCTGTACTGAACCAGAATTTTAAACCAGGCTGCAAATAGGGTTAAATTGATGGGGTTATATTTAATTTTTTACAGCCCTTCATCTCTTGCCTGCCTGACTCATTACCTTCCTTTAATTTCCCCAACAAGATAAAACGGAATACCAGAGGCAGGTAAACAACTTCGTTTTCAAATGACAAAAACTGTGCATGAAAGCCTAATCAACACAGCTGAGCAGAAATTTTGTGACCCAACATCTTCTCATTAGAAAATGCAGATCTGAATGTTGTCTAATGGGACAGAGGGAAAAACAGAGGAAAAAAGGCATTTTCATGAGGTAAAAATATTCTGTTTAAAAAAACTTAAGCAGTAACATTTCAATTCTTCATTTTGAAACAACTTTTAATTTGTTTATTATTTTGGTCAGAATTTTAAGCTATGATAATGATAAATTCTTAAATTCTTAGACTTTAAACATTGATTATAATCCTGCTATGTTCAAGTTTACAATCATAGAATCACAGAATGGTGTGGGTTGGAAGGGACTTCAAAGATCATCTCATTCCAACTCCCCTGCCATGGGCAGAGAATCTTTCACTAAACTAGGCTTCTCAATGCCCCATCCAGCTTGGCCTTGAACACTGCCAGGGATGGGACATCCACAGCTTCTCTGGGCAACCTGTTTCGGTGCCTCACTAATCTCACAATGAATAATTTTTATGCTTTATCCTATCCCCTCTAGGTCTCCTTTATATAATGGAAGGTGCTATAAGGTCTCCACGGAGCCTTCTCTTCTCAGGTTGAACAGTCCCAACTCTCTCAGCCTGTCTTTACAGGAGAGGTGCTCCAGCCCTCTAATCAAAATAGTGACTTCCTCTGGACTCATTCCAGCAGATCCACATTCTTCTTATGTTGGAGGTCCCAGACCTCAACACAGGTGGGTTCTCACAAGAACAGAGCACAGAGGGAGTATCACCTGATGCCGAATATTTAAAAATATTCAGCATCAAAAATGAAACCTTCCAATAATATCAAGAAAAGCTTTGACTAAACAAAAATAAAAGCCCTGAATTTGTTTTATGTAGCACTTCAAATGTTGTCTGGTTTCCTTTATTTTAAGCAAACAAACAAGGAATAGACCAAGAATATAATGAAATATTTTGTGGCACATTCAATTTCATTCTTGCCCGGCATTTTTTATCAGTGGAATTTATTGACAGAGCTTCTTGAAACAAAATTAAGTCTTCAGAATTACTGGTGGATTAAATAGGATTTGCTTTTCCTTACTTGCACAAATACCATGTGATGTCAATGAAAACTTTAATTTAAAACTTCAAACTTTGATGCTTGAAATAATTTGAATTGTGTAGGATGGGGTTAATTTTTAAAAATTTTATTTTTACTAGAAAATCATCTGTCTAAGGAAATTAGATATAATGTCAGGCAGCATACCCTGGCTGGCTGCAAGGCTGTAAGACCTTTGAGGAGACGTAGTGGGTCCCTTTTATCTCAGTCTTTTGCTTTCTTGAAACTCTGGTGTCATTTTTGGCGTACTGTGCAGTCTCTGCAGCACGAAACACACATTGCTGCTAGCAGAGGTGCTAAGGACATGGCTTACAAGCACCAGCTGCTGCACAGCTGGCCACATGCCTCCTCCCACAAACCTTCCCTAGCTCAAGGTGAATTTGGAAGCATTAAGGGTGATAGCAAGGAAGAAGACAGGGAAAATGCAATTTCCTACCTGAAGCTGCCCTAGGTTAGTATAATTAGAGGGATCTTAACTAAGCCTGAGGCTGATTCACATTAATGAGATGCTAATATGATATATATCCTGGGTCAGGATGTGCAAAGGCGGTAGGCAGATCCCAAAATATAAAGTCATCTGTAGTACTGTAACAGATAAAATAAAACATCACATTAGGCTCCCAAACAAAGCTCTCTGTTTTTCACCAGGCTAATTGAATTGTATTAAACTAAGCTAAACTGTATTTTGATAACAATTCATTCTTTCATGTACTGTGACTAGCTTCTTAAAGAAAAAAGAAATTAATCTATATTTCGAGAAAGTAGTGTGGATTTTGCTAAGATAATTTTGTTCACTGACTACATTGTGCATTTTTACAAAACACTAATGGGAATTCAGAGGCCTTAGAGCTTTCTGTATTGAATCTCCATCTGACACTTGTCTTGAACAAGAACTGGTGAACTCTCCCAGGAGCAAGGGAGGCCTTGGTCTCAAGGAGACCAGCACAGACAGAATCTGAAAGAGTGATATCTTTAACCTTAGGGTATCAGAGATGGATCTAATAGCACTGGTGTTCATGCCAGGCTCAGACCTTAAATCACCCAGTTCAGTTGATATATAAGGCCAGATTCTTTAGTGTCCTCTAGCTGCTTTGAACTGTTACTATAAGGCAACAAACACTAAGCTGAAGTTGCCTGTCTGGTTAAACCAAAATTATAGTTGTTTTTCCACTACTAGAAAGGCAGATGTCTGAACCATGATTTACAAATACTGAGGGAATAATATTACTGAGGAAACAACATTATCAGCCTTTAATGATGATGGAATTGGTAAGCTGTCATGATAAGCATGTTCCTAAAGGACATACATAAATAAAGAGGTTAAGGTCCAGTGGTTACCCCTCCATGAACTGGGGATGTTATATACACGAAGTATCTAATAAGGGTATGGTGCCCTGATACTGCAGTTTGCTCACTACAGTGACTAAACCTGGAGCTGATTGGTAGGGGCAAACCATTTATCTCTTCCTTCCCTTCAAGCCATATCTG
>VYZS01042839.1:4659-18253 GCA_013400695.1 Neodrepanis coruscans | reverse complement strand
TTTATCTCTTCCTTACCTTCAAGCCATATTTGAAGGGAAGCAGCTCTGCATTTTCAGAGCTATCCTGCATGTTAAAAAACTTCTAAGCAATATCCCAAATCAATAGCAACTCTCTGAGATATTTTTCCTGGGCAATTAACTGAATCTTGTCCAAAATATCAGCAACAGCAGACATTGTCCATAGGGGCAGGTTCTACCTGTCATCTGCCTTTTACTCTGATAGAGAATGTACTTATCTTGTCCGTCTTGTTTACCTCTTTCTTTGAGAAAAGACATGTTCCCAGTATTGCTTTAGATTCTATTTTAAACTGAAGATGAGGTCATAATGTTGGGCCATAAGTCTTAGTAATGCTTTTTAGTCAAGCACTTCCATCTCTCACCATGACAGACCCTCTATTGCAGAACTGTTGGGCTTTTGACCGCTATGACATACTTTGAATTCTGGAGGAAATCTGCAGGATAAGAATACATTTGAGAAACTGGCACTTTAATCAGCTAACTGAGCCAGACTTGGTTCTGCCTGGCATTTCCTAAGTCCATCAAAAGGACTGGTTGCACTTTTTTTCCCCTTATCCCTGAAACAAGGATTACACCATGCTGTGCTTTTACAGCCTTGGGGAGATTTGATAATCCTATGCAAATGAAATAAAAGTTCCAGAACTTAAAAGCATCCTGAATGCAACATGCATTGCCTCTATTGCTTTACAGTGGTAGAAGATGATGGAAAGTTGATCTCTACTGGGTGGCTCTTTTAATGCATGAGGAATATCTTGTTGGAGAGACTCATCAACTTTTGAGATTTGGAATGCTGCAAAGTATGAAGTGCTTCAGAGATGTTCTTTCTGTTAGCATTGCCCACTAAAATCCTACAAACATCATTTTTTCTTGCATTCTTTTTTCCACACAAACAGCTTTAAGCATTTACTCCATCTCTTTGATTTCAAGTCAACAGAAAAGGCCAAAAATGGCGAAGAGGCTCAATGGAGTCTCCTGTTCCTCTGAGCACAAAAGTAGATCAATAAATGCATCCTGAGACAGATGAGTCTTCTCAGCATGTCACAAGCAAGTCTTTTCCTTATTTGAAAGATCTGCTTGTGAGTTTTGAGATGAACTCTTTAGCATTTGTATAATGGTTCAATTCACTTTTTTATCCGATGCATTTTCAAAAAGGGTTTTACATGTGTTTAAAAAACAGTATTATAGTTCTCTCCCTCTGAAATAAGACATCAACTTGTGGTACTAATAGCAGTCTGTGGGAAGGGCATAGGGGAATACAATTGAAGTTAAAACAAGCATCATAAAATAACCATGCTTGCAACTTATGTCTACATTGACAATGTATACATCAAGAATGACCTGATGGATACTTTCTATCTGCAGCATTTGCTCCAGTCCATGAATCTAATGATGATGCCAGGTCTTGTTATAAACACGGCATGTAATGGTCTCACAGNTGCCCACTAAAATCCTACAAACATCATTTTTTCTTGCATTCTTTTTTCCACACAAACAGCTTTAAGCATTTACTCCATCTCTTTGATTTCAAGTCAACAGAAAAGGCCAAAAATGGCGAAGAGGCTCAATGGAGTCTCCTGTTCCTCTGAGCACAAAAGTAGATCAATAAATGCATCCTGAGACAGATGAGTCTTCTCAGCATGTCACAAGCAAGTCTTTTCCTTATTTGAAAGATCTGCTTGTGAGTTTTGAGATGAACTCTTTAGCATTTGTATAATGGTTCAATTCACTTTTTTATCCGATGCATTTTCAAAAAGGGTTTAAAAAACAGTATTATAGTTCTCTCCCTCTGAAATAAGACATCAACTTGTGGTACTAATAGCAGTCTGTGGGAAGGGCATAGGGGAATACAATTGAAGTTAAAACAAGCATCATAAAATAACCATGCTTGCAACTTATGTCTACATTGACAATGTATACATCAAGAATGACCTGATGGATACTTTCTATCTGCAGCATTTGCTCCAGTCCATGAATCTAATGATGATGCCAGGTCTTGTTATAAACACGGCATGTAATGGTCTCACAGTTTTTGCTAGTTTTCCTTTGCAAAGCAGGACTGGCAGGCATCCTTAATTGTATCTTATTGACAGAAAAGGCCCCCAGGAGATCAGGACCAATTACCAAACCCAGCGTAGCCGTGCTTGTTTTGGAAAAACAGAGAGGGGAAACAAAAAAGGCATGTAAAGGAGAGAGGAGCTAGCAAGCTTTCGCAGATGAAAAGTTTTATGAATTTTGAATGTTGTTGTGCAAAGGAGAAAGCAATGCAATATGGCTTGTATTTAGAAAGGAGGCTTCAATGCTATATGTATAATGCAGCATCCCCTTTTATCACAAAATTGTCTGAATGTTCTCTGTCATATGGAAGTATTTTGCCTTCAAGTTTCCAGCTTTTTGCATCTTAGATACACCTTCAAAATGCTTTTTTCTCAAAGAGCTCCCAGTTCTTAAAAGACAACAACTCTGGGAGATCACTGTGGAATGAGAATTGTGAGACTGTGAGAGCTGCGCAGTAACGAATCTTAGTCATGAAAACATATGGATGTGAGAGAGGGTAGACATTATTTTGCCAGTGGCTGGAGATCACAAATGCAAAACAACTGTCCCGCTTGTCAGAGTTATCATGCATGAATATCCATGACTGGATGTTCATTATAAAATATTGCTATTTTAAGAGTTCCTGATCCCAGTAGGAAGGCTTCAGAAACAAAGGCTTTGAAACAATGCTGTTGCTGTTTGTTCTGTAACCCTCTGCTCTGTCAAGCGTAGCTAGCATATAATCTGGAGGGTCCTATGGATGTAAGAGGTGAAAGTGCAAACTGGTGTAGGGTGCTGTCTATTAATGCACACTGTCACTCAGTGGTGCTAGAGAATGTACTCCGTCTTTCATGGTGGCATGAATGTAGATGTCAGCCTGCTCACAAAAACAATTTCAAGTAGGACTGGTAGCAAATGTCCTGTGATTCTGTGATTCTACCTCAGTTTTTTTCTTCTGGAAATGGTGACTGATCAAAAGCCAAAAGTTTCAGAAAATAGATCAGTTTAGTGCAGAGCTTCTTTTTATAAAGTGTGAGAAGTGTTCTCCTGTTTTTTCCTGAGTGAACATTTGTTTCTTACATTTGATATTATTTTTTTCTTTTGCATTTTAGTGCACTACTACAGAAGTATGGACTAAAATGCAGGGGTTTAATTTTCACAGGTTCTTGGCTTGCTGAGAAGTAAAAACAATGTCTTCTTTTTTGCATGGAATTTTGAAGGTTAAACCATTCAGATTCCACATGGATACTGTTGTAAAATCAATTTTTTCTAAATTTGTTGACAAAAGAAACACTTAGAAGAAGCATCCAATTCACAAGGAGCATAGCTAGTGAAGAGTCCAACAGGGAAGTAAATGCTTGTGAATATGCAGGCCCAACAATGACATCCTAATCTAAAAGCTAGTATATTAATCCTGTGTAGCTCTCAGGTCTCTCAGCATCCCAATTCATGGATATTACATGTAAATCATTAAATCAGGCAATGGCTTGCAGAGGTATCTACTGACATGCCTAGAAAAGCTGTTGCAAAATATATGTAGGCGATTGTGACAATTTCTAATTTTTATCAGGAATTACAACACCATTTGGAGCAGAGTAGAGTTTCTATTCTCCTCTATAGATAAAATTTCCTTGATGAGGAATAGTGGATCTGATTCAAGTTTCCATCATACCTTGTGAGATTCTCTGCAGACTTTCTTCTCTATTTCCCTGGCAAAGATAAGGAAAATGGATGGTCAGCAGAGCTCTGTTTCCTGCTAAATCTGAAGTATCCTTTCTTTCCCTTTACTCGAATCCCTCACACTTCACATTCTCCTCTAAAATATTTATAACCATAGACTGTAACATCAAATGTGCCATTGTTCTTTAAATGCTTTGTTGGATTTTTTAGTTAACAACTGCTTATCTAATATGTATGACAGAAACAAGGTGTAGGAAAGGATGTATCATTAACTCTTCCCCTGAACAAGTGAAAACATATCTATGAAAACAGAATAATTTTTTTAACAAGGATGGGGTATAACAGCCTAGAACAGTTAATCTCTGAAACATCTCTAGCAGGTTCATCATGCTGGGCACTAGTCCTCAGGCGCTGGCTGTTGACATAGATTCTCAAAAAGGGTGTCATTTTGCCACACAATTATCCTTAAGGAGTGATAATTGAATGGTTGATGGTTCTCACCGATCTCACAGGTAAAATGAAAACAGACTGCAGGAGTCAGAACACAGATTTGAGTTACGACTATGTATGTCCTTCTGGCCACTCTTGTATTCCAGTATAGATCTCAACTAGAGAACAAAAGCTTCAGGATCCAGGGCCTCTTCTGCTTAATCCTTAGTAAGTGACCTTATATAACAAGGCTGGGACCTCCATGTGATATCAGAGTGCAAACCTCCATTTACTAGCTGGTCTCATTTGAGGAAGTTTTAATGATGGTGGATAGAGAACCAGGATGATCTCAGGACAAGATGTTTCGCTATCACTTTGCTATGCCTGCTGGAAATAGAGGTATGTTGTGCATTTGCATAGCCTGCATGCTGCTTGGTCCAGTTGTTTTTCAGGAGAAAGCACTTGTTTGGAAGATGAAGATAGAAAGTGAAGGACAAGCAATGGCACTACATGTCTGGCAAAAGAACTATTTTATCTTTGCACGAAGAGCTCAGGGAGAGGTGAAGAGAGCAAGACAAATCTGATGAGCAGAGGAACTGTGAGAGCAGGCAAGGAGAATGAAAGATAGCACACAGACAGTTTGAGAAGGAGACAAGCTGCTGATAAGGAGCTGTATATATCTAATAGATATTCTTCCCCTAATTCTAATGGAAATTCTATCTCCCAGAGCCTGTCAGTGGAAACGTAATCCACCTCCAAGGGATATGCAGCATTGCTCAAATCAGAATCCAGACGGCAACAAGGTCATTTTTGTCTCATCAGCTCTAACACACAGCCTGGCACCTTCCTTTCCCCCTCTCTTCCCCTTCCTTGCACAAGCTGGAAAGGAGAGGACAAGTTGAATGACAAGTAAAATTTCTACAACACACAGATTAATTCAGGGATGGCTCTTCCGTTGAGTAGAGTTTAACTTCGCTTTTCTGAAGAGTAACTACTCTGTTGTTTGTTTGGGGCTCTACAAGTGACCAAGGAGTTTCATTGAGCAAATAGTTGCTGTAAAGGCAAAGTTTAAAGAGGTGGTATGCGAGCTACCTTTACTTGTCTTACAACAACCTTGACAAAGGAAAGCATCTACCTGGACTTCAGCAAAGCCCATAGCATACTGCTGGAAAAACTGACAGCTCATGGCTTGAACAGGTGCACCCTTCACTAGATTAAGAACTGGCTGAATGGCCGGGCCCAGAGAGTGGTGGTAGATGGTGCTGTATCCAGTTGGTGGCCAGATGCTAGTGGTGTCCTCCAGGGACCAATGTTGGGCCCAGTCCTGTTTAATATCTTTACTTATGATTTGGATAAGGGGATTGAGTCTGCTAGTAGCAAATTTGCAATGACATCAAGTTGGGGGAGAGTGTTGATCTGCTGGAGAGCAAGGAAGGCTTTGCAGAGGGACGTGGACAGGCTGGATAAATGGGCCAAATGCAATGGCATGACATTCAAGGCCAAGTGCCAGGTCCTACCTACACTTTGGCTACAACAACCCCCTGCAGTGCTACAGGCCAGGGACAGAGTTACTGGAGAGCAACCAGGCAGAAAGGGACCTGGAGGTACGGACTGACAGGAAACTGAACATGAGCCAGCAGTGTGCTCAGGTGGCCAAGAAGGCCAATGGCATCCTGGCCTGGATCAGGAATAGTGTGGCCAGCAGAACCAGGGAAGTGTTTCTTCCCCTGTACTCAGCACTGGTTAGGTCTGGTTAGCACCTTGAGTGCTGTGTCCACTTCTGGGCCCCTCAGTTTAGGAAGGATGTTGAGGTGCTGGAGTGTTTTCAAAGAAGGGCAATGAGGATGATGAAGGAACTGGAGCATAAGCCCTACAAGGAGAGGCTAAGGGAGCTGAGGCTGTTTCCTCTGAGCTGAAGTTCAGAGGAGACCTTATTGCTCTGTACAACTACTTGAAAGGAGTTGCAACCAGCAACCAGGCAACCAGCAGTAGGACAAGAGGGCATAGTCTTGAGCTGCAACAGAGGAAGTTTAGGTTAGACATTATAAAGAAGTTCTTTACAGAGAGAGTGATTAGGAATTGGAATGGGCTGCCCAGTGAGGTGGTGCAGTCACTGTCCCTGTGGGTATTTAGGATGAGATTGGATGCCGCATTTAGTGCCATGGTCTAGGAAACAAGGTGGTGTTAGGTCAAAGATCGGACTCGTTTATCTCAGAGGTCTTTTCCAACCTAGTTGATTCTGTGATTTATTGCATCAGTTTTTATAGGATTTAAGTATTTCCCACATTTGTTATGAGTTTATTTCTTCTAGGCTTCTTCCACAAAGCTACAAACTTTCCAAAATAGTGGTCAGATGCTCAACTGTACTGCTAAAGTGGAATCTTCTAGACTAAAATAATACTTACTTATGAAGCAAAGAATGTTTAAACTCTAGCACATGCTCATGAGAAGCAGGTGGATTCACCTCCAGTTACATCCAGTGTGCTAAGACAGTGGCTTATCTTCTCAAGGGAGTTGAGGCTGATACTAGCTCTTGTGACACATATTGCAGGTGTCTACCCTAATATCCTGGAAACTTTCCTGGAAGTGGTTTACACTGCATTCTAGAACTTGCTTCTCCCTCATGGCATCAGAATCAAAACTAATTTCAGTCTACCATTCATATCACTGAAACTCTTCTTACTTAGTGAGTTTCACTTCTTTCCTTTCTACCTAAGGACCAACACTCAGCTCTGTGATTCTTGATGATTTGTGGAACATTTCTGTGGCAGGACACAAATGGTACCACTGATGAAGACCAACATTTCCCAAGCAAGTAGAACATCCTAATGTTGAATAGCTGGGATGACTTTTAAAGGCCTTGCCATTTTCCTTTTCTTCCAGAGTATATTGAAGTCCAAATTGTTGC
The DNA here is from genome assembly GCA_013400695.1 of Neodrepanis coruscans. Taxonomy (NCBI): domain Eukaryota; kingdom Metazoa; phylum Chordata; class Aves; order Passeriformes; family Philepittidae; genus Neodrepanis; species Neodrepanis coruscans. Next base: position 11,184 of record VYZS01042839.1, on the reverse strand, counting down.
GTTTGGTCCTTGCCTTAGCTATACTGTAAATAAACTTCCATGGATCTCTGCATCTTGTTGATCCTGAGCTTGCCTTGCTGATTTATCTTCTTGGTTTGGTTCTCCTTCTCTTCAAGACAGCCTTCTCATGCGAGACATGGATTATACTGAAAGTTCAGAGATGACCTTATGACATCGGTTTGGGGACCGGAGAGGAAGACAAAAAGAAAAAATAACTCCTTTCCTCTCCTCAGACTGGCGAGGGAGGTGAGGCTAGGCCTTGAGCTGGGGGCAGGACACCCCTGGGCTTGGGGGCCGAGGTGGGGGGCACAGGATGTTTAAGGGCTGAATGTGACCTGCCCACACTTGTTGGGTCAGAACAGCAAGAGCCCATTTTCATCACCAGAAACTGCAGAGAGTCAGTCTGCTCCCCATGCCCAGGCCTGCTGGGCTGAGCTGGGGAGGGGATAACTTTGTTTCCTCGATCTCCCATCGGTCCCCTGTGGTTGGGAGGTACCTGGAAAAAGGGGCAGAGACTGCCCAAACCACATAGAGAACTCTGGGAAGGTAGACTGAGATTATAAGAGAACTAGTGGACCTGCCCTCTCTCTCTTTTGTGCAGGACACGAGCACGTGGCAGCACAGACCCGTCTCCCCAACGCTGGTTGCAGAGGAACTCCAGAATGACCCACGCCACCCAGCTTTTCTTCTGCCAATACTTGACATCACCACTCACCATTTCCACCTGCTGAGGCCTCCACAGAAGTCACTGCCGGCTGGGGTCACTGCAGTTTTCTCCACCAAAGATCTGGGTTCGTGTGCTCCCACCTCTAAGCCTCCCGCCATGTTCCCGGGCATCCCCAGTCCCTCTCAGTCCCTGGACCGGGTGCTGCAGGCCCATCCCCACCGTGAGGGCTTCTCCTTGGGCTCGGCACCCACCATTTTGCTCGCACATGGTCCTTCCCTCTCCAGACTCCGCCTCCACCAACACACAGCGCCCCTTCCGGCTGGGAGGGAGTCACTGCACCCCCTGTGCTCCCGAGGGCCCCCCACTGTCTGGAGGAGCCACTGCAGCTCCTGCACCACAGCCCATTGTAACTGTGGGGGGCATAAGGAACAACTGTGTTTCCAAGGACATTGATTATTGTTTTGTGGGGGGGTTTTTTGGTTCACCACTTCAATAACAAATTCATGTTGGTTCATTCATTTCTACATCCATACACCAATCCATATTCACATTCACTCCCTATATTCAATAAATTGCTGCCTTTTCTATACGTCTCTCGTCTGTTGATAACACCTAAATATTGTCCTATTGCGTCCTAAACCAGGACACAAAGACTCTGAAAAATAAAGTGTGTGTGGTAAGAATGAAGCATATTTGGTCAAGCAGTTTTCAGTAAACAGGACATTGTACAGTAACTCTGCAGCCACATAGTCCTTCTGCATTCCATCAGGGACTTGGACTCTTATCAGACACTACACTCTCTCTCTCTCCCTGAAAATCTCTGAACTCCTTACCTGTCCAGTGCATGCCTATATTAGTGGCATATGACTACAAACAATTAATGCATAACCTGATTACATCAGCTGCTTCTCTTTGCTAATGGCCTCCAGGATCAAGCTCAGCCTGACAGATTCTGAGGTGCTAATCAGAGTGATGAAAGAGAACTTGGTATTGGCAATGAGTGTGGGGGGAAAGGACAGGATATTACACATTTTTCTTAGATTATTAATAAGAAGTCACAGATCTGTAACCATCATGTTAATGGACAAATCCATCTGTCTTGCTAGGGAATCTGCTACTGAGAGAGCTCTTGTCAACAGCTCAGGGAAGTGAGGTGTGAATGCTTTGTAGCTCTCTGAATAATATTCTAAAACCAACCTGGCTGTGGCTGCAAGGAGGTACCAAGCCCATAGTGTAGTCTGAAGAATTTACATACCCACTAAAGCATTACAACCCTGGTATTGTATGACTAATAGCTGTTTAACGAGGACACAGGTGTGCCTACAGTTTTGTATAGTAGTCTGGTAGGAGGCTAAATAAGTCTAAGTAAGTGTCTGAAAAATCCCTATATAATCCCAGGCCCTTAGGGGATGATCTTACTCCTCTAAGTGATGCCCATGTTAAGACTGGGTTAGGGTTTTGGCTCCATTTAATCTACAGAGACAACCCACAGGTAGCATTTGGGGTCAGTGGGAGGTTTAAAGATGTCCGATTCTGCCCTGTGGCAGAGCGGCACGCCATGGTTGAGTGAAGAGACCAAGGGTGTTCCTGGGGGTAGCTATGCCACATCTTCCCTCCTTGCTAAACAGCTGGAACTGCAGCTGCCCAAGAAATCTGCAGGCATCAAGGGGAACACTGAAAACTGCTGAAGCATGGACGGAAGGGCTGGTAGTAATGGATACCTGTCTTACCTCAGCCAGAGCCCTACTGACTTATTGAATAAAAGCAGAATAGGAATAATGAAGACCAATCCTTTACAACTTGATAATCACAGAATGCTGCAGATGGGTTTTTGCAGGGACTTGGGATCTCTCTGATAAGCATGCAGACCTGATAGCCTGTGGTGCCTTACAATCTGTAGTATCCAGAGCACAGTTCTCTCTAAAGAAGTTTGTATGAATAGTATGGTATCAACTTGACCTAGTCACACAGAACAGTGATTGCAGTAATTTACACTTAGAACTCTATGGCAATATTAAAAGAGGGAAATTGAAAGTATCATTATTTCTCTCTTTTACTATTCCTCTCCTCAGTGGCTATTTTCATGCTCATACAAACAGTTGGCATGGAGGTCAGAGAGATCATTTCTATACTTCATTTTTCATACAGTTTTTGCCCTACATCAGACCTCTAAGAACTCTAGACCGCATTATATTCTCCATAAAAATAAATACTGATATTGGCTATGAACCAGAAATCCCTGCTTTCCCTTTACAGTAACTATCCACACAATAATAATGAAAGATTGAATCATCACAGTGTTTTTCTTGCTTCCCCCTGTGCTATCCCTCTCTAAGTCCTTTTCTAGGTGTGCTTTGTAATAGGTGTCTGGAGAATCCACCTGTCAAGTAGGCTAATATGTCCTTCAGGATTGAATACACTCCTAGGATTCTTATTCAGTAGGACCCTACTGCCAGGAATGGCATTCACATTGGGCATATAAAGGTGTCATGAAAGTCTACTGCTTCTGGTCTTTGGACAATTCCAGCTCTTCTGAGCTTCTGCAGAACAAGAAAAACACCTTGCATTTTTAACCTTTAGCTATTCATGGTCACGTGTTTGGTTGAGTGGATGTATATAAAGCACTCCTAACCTCTCCAAGGTAGAATGGTAGAGCTCATGTTTATGATCCCCTGATAAACTGCCTCACCCAGAACACTTTCTCCAGAAAATATCAGTGGTCTTAGTGTCATCCTGTTGCTAGCTATCTCTGTGCACACAAGACTTCTCTTGTTTTTCGGAGTTGGGGTAGGGCCTCTGCCTAGAGCAGGCACTGCTGACCACAAAGAGTAAGAACCCTGGTCAAAAGTAAAAAGAAACTTCAGAAAAACAGGAGAAATGGCAAACAAGAGTATAGGACTGTTATTACAAGCACATAGACTTATGGGAACATCAGCGCTGTGTTGGGCTACTGCAAACAAGATCACATATTAATTTGGTTACTTTACACTTCAAAGGTGCAGACTAGGTGTGGGCTGTGTCCCTATGGAGGGTGGTGTTCACTCCAGTAACAAATACAATTCTGACTGCAAATGACCTAGCGCTGTTCTCACTGACATCACTTTGCAGACAGCACAGCATCATGTGGAACCTGAGTGCTCTGTCCCAGCTCACCTACACATTTTTCTTTGCATATTCCTGCCATGTAGAAGAAAGATTCAGGGACATAGACCTGTCTGCATGTGGAGACATCACTCTCTTTTCAAGCTGATTCTAGGTCACACTCCTCTAGAGGTGAAAAAAGCTAGATACAGAGCCAAGAACCAGCCTGTCAGTCTCCTTTGAAAGGCAGGATAGCAGTCTTGTGATTTCAGCTGTCTGCTTCACTCAGGAAGGTCTCATATTTCTCTGAGAGTGATCAGCTTAGCTAATAAGAACAGAAACACCACTGTAATTAATAGAAATCACAGCTTATAAAATTACCCAAAGAGAGAGCCACACAGATAACTTATAACTTAGAAGACTCATCAACACTTAAGTAGCAAAGGAAGAATTGCAAAGTAAAGTATATTTACAGCTGCAAGAGGCAGTGTCACTGCAAAGCTGGACCTATCTGAATTCACTTTTCTAGTGGGAGCATTAGAATGTTTCATGGAAGAGATTTGAATTAAACCAACCCAATGCTTGACCCAATCCCATATCCCATACCTTTAATTACACTGCATAAATATACATGAAAAGTAGCACTTAAGATACTACGTTCTGTTGTTATAGCAACTGATATTTTAAAAAGTGATGATGAAAAACAAGCAAAGGAGAGCTATATAGGCAAAAAACACATTGTGTTGTTATAGCAACCTTTTAATTTCAAAGACATTGGAATTACATGTATGGTAAGCATTGCTGGGAACCTCCTCCCAGGTGTGGTTTGGGTCTCTTCTTTCTAACTGTGTGCCAGAGAAAATCATGTTATATTTAAGATTGTATATTGATCAAAGTTTAACTCCTGAATAATAGGGAACCTTTTACATATGATAATCAGTAACTTAAAGTAAAAATTACGGCTTATCTCAGTCTTGTTACAGGGTTGCTGTTCTATAACATATTTATGTGCGGGGTCCATGAGATTTGTCTTAAAATCATGAGATTCCCCTGGGAAGAAACACATAAACATATATCCCTGGAAATGTTTAAGGCCAGGTTGAATGGGGCTCTGAGCAGCCCAGTCTAGTGGAAGATGTCCCTGCCCCATGGCAAGGAAGTTGTGACTAGATGATCTTTAGGGTCCCTTCCAACCCAAGTCATTCTATGATTTTGTGATTCTATGATTCTATAAGTATACATCTGTCTCCTTCTTCAGTCTTGTTTTAACTAATCCCAAGTGCCAATCATTTTGTGACATTTTCCCCTATTATTGTCTTCCATCTCTCTTGTTTTTTTCTTTTTGCCCTCCATTCTCACAGAGTCAAGCTCTACCTGAGATAACATGCTATTTCATGCCTGGTGGGGGTGAAGATAAATTTACAGGAATCTTGAGTTTTCAAGGGCTATTGCACATCTATTAACAATTCTGGCCTCTTTGCTGATTTCGCGCAGCAAATACAACAAAACAGAATGGGGGGAATGCAGTGCCAAGGAGATATTCTGTGAGAAGGGAATCAAGCCAGTAATTGCACTTAAATATATAATGAGACTTCAGCCGCTGTATACAAGAACACTCTGAAATCACCCAATTAACAATGAAGTGGTAAAAAAAATAAGAATCCTTACAGAGCACTCTTCAGTCATAAGCCAATACATTTTTTGCTTACTNTTCATCCAGAGGGTAGTTGGGCACTAGAACAGGCTCTCCAGGGAAGTTGTTAGCCTGACAGAGTTCAAGAAGTGTTTGGACAATGCTCTCCTGCACATGGTATAATTCTTGGATAAGAGAAGGCACTGGGCCGTATTTTTCCTCCCACAGCAACTTTACAGAATGAAAATTATTCTTACTTGCAGTAAGCAAAAAATGTATTGGCTTATGACTGAAGAGTGCTCTGTAAGGATTCTTATTTTTTTTTCCCCTATTATTGTCTTCCATCTCTCTTGTTTTTTTCTTTTTGCCCTCCATTCTCACAGAGTCAAGCTCTACCTGAGATAACATGCTATTTCATGCCTGGTGGGGGTGAAGATAAATTTACAGGAATCTTGAGTTTTCAAGGGCTATTGCACATCTATTAACAATTCTGGCCTCTTTGCTGATTTCGCGCAGCAAATACAACAAAACAGAATGGGGGGAATGCAGTGCCAAGGAGATATTCTGTGAGAAGGGAATCAAGCCAGTAATTGCACTTAAATATATAATGAGACTTCAGCCGCTGTATACAAGAACACTCTGAAATCACCCAATTAACAATGAAGTGGTAAAAAAAAATAAGAATCCTTACAGAGCACTCTTCAGTCATAAGCCAATACATTTTTTGCTTACTGCAAGTAAGAATAATTTTCATTCTGTAAAGTTGCTGTGGGAGGAAAAATACGGCCCAGTGCCTTCTCTTATCCAAGAATTATACCATGTGCAGGAGAGCATTGTCCAAACACTTCTTGAACTCTGTCAGGCTAACAACTTCCCTGGAGAGCCTGTTCTAGTGCCCAACTACCCTCTGGATGAAGGGCATTTTGCTAATATTGAAGCTGAAGTGCAACACACAGACTTAGTCAATGCAAGGAACGCAACATGAGTCAGCAGTGAGGGTGGAATTAAACTCAGCAGAGTTTTTGCTATGCAAACATGTAGTGTAAACTATGTTGAGGCTTCTCAAAAGGACTTTCTTCCTTCTCAAAAATTTGTTCACAGATGTGGCAAACCACCTCTGGAAGTTCTTATCTCACTTCAGGAG
>VYZS01042837.1:29276-40657 GCA_013400695.1 Neodrepanis coruscans | reverse complement strand
ACTTTCTGTATGAACACCTTTGTCAAAATTGTATGTATGTTTCATAAAATTTTAAATTATTTAGTTAAATTAATATAGATTATATTAATTATACTTGATCAATTTAATTTTGAAAAAGGCAGTTCTAGCTTAAAAACATTGAAGCATGGATTCAGAAGTCATCCTTCTTCAAATGCTGCTCAGAAAATGACTGTCATCACTGTTCACCCTTAACTGTTGTTCTGTAAAAAAAAAAAAAAGCACGTCACATGTTAGTGAGAAAACCATACACTCGGAAAAAAACGATTTAGTGAAAACTCATGTTAGTGAAAAAAACGTATTCTGCTTACACTAGCCTTCTTACAAGAATTTTTTCTGCATAGAAAAAAATCGACCGCAGAATTCACACTTGTTAGACCAATAGGGCTCATAACATAATCAGGATTTTGCTTGGGAATCTAGTTTTAAAATTAGAGGTATGGATTTGATGTTTCCATGGAACGGTTTTTGCAGAGGAAACATGAAGATACTGTAACTCACACATAGAGTGTATATATTAATTTTTTTAAGCTACATACGAGTTTTTAAGTACAGTCAGCACAGAAATGCGTACAGATATCTGCATACTGCCTGCCTTGCATATGTGAATTATAGGCTAGTGTCTTTTTCTATGATGGAGTAGTTGCAGCTGTTCCTTGTGGTACCCATGTGGTACCATGAAGCTAGATTCCCTGCAGAAACCCTGAGAAATGATTAAAAAAAAACAAAAAAAAAAGAGAATAAGTGTGACAGTAGGAGGACTAATTATTTGACATTTAAGTAAAAGGGAGATTTGAGTTGCTCCATATTATGGCATATTTTCAGAAAGGAAATATTAGGCACAGAAAAGTGATTTAATGGTTTCTGGAGACAAAAGTTGGCTCAAAAACACAAAAACGGAGTAGAAAACACATGCAGAGATTCAGACTGTTCTTCTTTTATGCCATTCCTCATAATCTGTCATATGCCTTCAGTGAAATTGAGTAGAATTCTTTTTTCCTGGAAGCTGTTTATGGGTTATAACAGTACAGTTCTTGGAACTTTGGCATTGTAATTTGCTGCCATGATGGTAAAAGGGATATTATAAAATAAGCTCCCAAATGGTTTCCATGCCTCTAGACAGAGGCAGTGAAAGAAAGGGGCCAAGAAACTATATATGAAACTTAGGAGAAAATACAATTTTTCTTTCAAACCAAAAGCAAAATAGTGTTTGATGCTGCTCCAGCTAGAATTTGTAGGAGTTTTGTCACTGATTTCAACAGAAGCAGAATCAAGCACAGTTTGTCATGGAGATTAGTATGCAAAAAAGATGTGAGCTGCAAAAGCTCTCTACAATCCTTCAACAAAAATCTTTTCCCAGCTTTTGAATGCATTTGCTGTTGTTGTCACTTTCTTACGTGAAAAAGAACTAAACATTGGGTAGATGATATTGTTTGGTAATCTCTAAAGGATATCATTCTGCTTTCAGTAAGACAGTTTTGACTGTTTTTCTCACTTGAGGAAGTGAGATGGTCCCAGAAAGGCTTTGCTTGCAATTATACTCTTGGCTACGACAAAAGGTAAAACAGCTGAATGCCAAGTCAGGTCAATTGTTTCAAAGGGCTGGAGACTAGATCCTTGGGCTGTCACTCACATAGGCAAGTTTGGGAAGGGACTTTTTTCACTCTTAAGGCTGAAGTATTGGGTTATAAAAGAACAAAACTAATCTCAAGGGTCAGCAATTATTTCACATGTTTTTCAGCTAATAATTAAAAAGAAAATTGAACCCTTCTTACTGAATGACACAGCCAACTTCAAGGCAGTCAGAGTCGGGGGATGTTAGAGCACTTAGGATATTTATCCTTTACAGGAAGGAATTATTAACTTGGAAAGAGAGGAGTTTTTTATAAAACCATTCAGTCATTGATCTGAAAAATAGCCTGTATTGTTACACTCATGCTGCAGAAAGGGAAAGGAAGGCTCAGGGATATAAACAAGGTTTTCAAGGTTAAACCATGAGGGGCTGACTCTGTTACAGTTCCATGGATACCAGAGCATATCTCTGAACTTCCAGCCCATCATGTCTGAGCAGGAATTGGATGCAGTTCATCAAACAGACTTCTGACATATCCAGTGCATTGCAAGACAGACCTCAGAACTAAAGAAATCAGAAGCTGACAAAGCACTACATTTCAGGAATGGGGAGGTTTGAGTTTGTGTGTATGTTCTTCCAATGGAGTCATTGCTACTGCACAGATGAATATAACATCTTCTTCCTCACAAACAAAACAAACGATCAGAGCCCTCAAGTTCAACATGCAACCCTCAAAGTGAGGGTCTTGTACTGATGTCAGTGGAAGGGTTGGATGTACACTGAAAAGACAACACCAACACAAAGAAAATTATTGTTCACCTACGAGAGCAGATTTTTGTCATCAGTGTTTTAATCAAATTACAAGCCAAGATATATGTCTTGTGGGTTCAGTGGTTTTCCAGGTCTGTAACAGATAGTAGATACAGATTTACAGGAAATATTGCCATTTTTCTTTCTATTTCTCACATTTTATATTTTTATATATCATTTCGATTTCAGTTAAATTTCTGCTACCTGTATATGATGCTTCTTGCATTCTTAGAAACAAAAGAATACAGTGCAATTTCAAAAAAAAGACAGATAAAAAGACAGGAAGAGAAGTGTTTGCAAGGAAAACAGAACCAGACTTAGAGAGAGAGAAAGAATAATTATAACTATTAATGTTTGGAAAACAGTAAAACATTCTCTAAATTTCTCTTTCCTATACAATGATGGAATAAATCTAAGACGAGAAATCTCTGTATAGGATGTGAGAACAATTACCTAAGGTGAAGGAATTCTTGTTACCATTAGGCTTAAAATAGCTATTTTAGTTTTGAAATTCTAGTTAACCTAAATAATGTTTTGTTTTGGTTTGGGTTTTTTTTTTTTTTTTTTGTATCACAAAAATTTTACAGCCCTTTTGACTTGTGTGTTAAGTGAAGAAAAGTGGCTAAGGATCAGTTAGGTCTGCTCCTTAGTTTTGCAGATAGAACACTGGTGTTTATTGTTTCTCCAGCCTCACAGCTCTCATCTGTAGGGTCTACCAATGCTCCACAGTTCCTTCATATTGGGAGCCCCCCATGGGAAAGGATGGAAGGAGCTGATGAGGCAACATCCGCTGTGGTATCAGTAGCAAGGAGAAAACACCCAGCTGCAAATGAAATGCAAAAGCCACCCAAGTCATTACCTGCCACCTGTCTCACCACAAGCTCTGGGAACATGGTGAACTGATGAGAAGTAACCTCCTGAGCTTAAGTGCAGAGAAGACTAAGATGAGTCTGCCAGAAAGAAGCAAAAATTGCCAAGTTTAGCCAATATGTAGAAAGTAGCCCCATAGCTACCTTGGTAAATAATGGATACTATGAAGGAAATAACACAGTGTACCTCACAAAATTTTTCCAGTAATGCTACTAATTACTAACAGTAAGCTTCTGATGATGTTGAAGATGATAATTATGATTTCTATTCATTATTTTTAATGACTGCAACCTGCAACTCCTAGGTTATTATCTCCACATAGGAAAGAGAAGATACTGAATATAATATACTTAGAATTGTCTTCCTCACCAAGACCCATAAAAATATTATGAGACTAGGGTAAAACAGTACTCTGCTTTGTGTGCCTTTATTTCCACAGTATTGACATTTTAATAGGAATGAAAGTTCTATGGCCAAGTGAGATTTTTAAAGCGTACACATACGGAGTTAGATTTCCATTGCTTTTTATTTTAAGTTTTTCTCATCATATTCACAAAGAGAAAAAAACTCAAACCAACTAAGATTTTTTCTCTTCTAATTTTAATCTTATTTTGCCAGTTAATCTCCTGATTTTTTTCCATACTGAAATTTATCATTTTTACTATCTTTCCAAGAAGATAACTGGGAGTAAAGGGTAACTCTTTCCTTTGGGTTTGGATTCAGCATCAAATTAAAAAAAAAATAAAACAAAGAAACCAACCAAACAAACAAACAAAAAACCCCAATGAAAACCAAAACAACAAACCCAGAAAAAAGAGAGAAAAGCCAAGCAAATAGCAGAATGACACATCATACTAAGGATTTCCTACTAGAAATGTTGCCTGAAGGCGAGATAAGAGAATTAAGACAAACAAACAATGAAGGAATAACACAGCTTTACTGGTGAGGTTGGTGATCAAAAAGAGCACAGTCATAACAATCTCTCCACTTTTATAATCTTCAGAGTGCCCACCCATCACACTATCCAACTAAAGCCCATCATCCCTTAAGCATCCAACATCAACCCAAGATGATCCCAAGCATCCAAGAATCATCCCTTGTTACCCATCTCCACCCCAGTCCATCGCCTGGTAGGCCTGGAAGCCTAACTCTATGTTTTGACTTGCTACCCCAGTTACCTATATAGAAGAATGCAAACATGTGAAACACAGGCTGTTCTTGGCCCTTAATATTCCAAGTTGTCCAGCTACCTAGCTAGAGTGAATTCCCCAAAATATTAAGCATACCCTCTAAGGCAACAAAAATACGATGTGGGTGGATCAGATATGATGCGGTGAGTCCATGGTGCACTGNATTTTTTCTCTTCTAATTTTAATCTTATTTTGCCAGTTAATCTCCTGATTTTTTTCCATACTGAAATTTATCATTTTTACTATCTTTCCAAGAAGATAACTGGGAGTAAAGGGTAACTCTTTCCTTTGGGTTTGGATTCAGCATCAAATTAAAAAAAAAATAAAACAAAGAAACCAACCAAACAAACAAACAAAAAACCCCAATGAAAACCAAAACAACAAACCCAGAAAAAAGAGAGAAAAGCCAAGCAAATAGCAGAATGACACATCATACTAAGGATTTCCTACTAGAAATGTTGCCTGAAGGCGAGATAAGAGAATTAAGACAAACAAACAATGAAGGAATAACACAGCTTTACTGGTGAGGTTGGTGATCAAAAAGAGCACAGTCATAACAATCTCTCCACTTTTATAATCTTCAGAGTGCCCACCCATCACACTATCCAACTAAAGCCCATCATCCCTTAAGCATCCAACATCAACCCAAGATGATCCCAAGCATCCAAGAATCATCCCTTGTTACCCATCTCCACCCCAGTCCATCGCCTGGTAGGCCTGGAAGCCTAACTCTATGTTTTGACTTGCTACCCCAGTTACCTATATAGAAGAATGCAAACATGTGAAACACAGGCTGTTCTTGGCCCTTAATATTCCAAGTTGTCCAGCTACCTAGCTAGAGTGAATTCCCCAAAATATTAAGCATACCCTCTAAGGCAACAAAAATACGATGTGGGTGGATCAGATATGATGCGGTGAGTCCATGGTGCACTGATGTCATGGTTTAAGTGTCCAGGAAGTACCTGTAATGCGAAACCATGTTGAATCCTTTCCATTGTTTTTTTTTTATTCCCTCTTTTTCTGGAGTGAGTTTAGGAGAGATGGCTGAGCAGACAGAGCTGCTGGACAGCGGCCCCAGCCCCGCGCGTGCGGGGGATCAGGCTGCAGAGCCGCTGCAAGAAGTTCCACACTCGCGGCACCTGCTGTGGCGAGGGGAAGCAGCCCTGCACAGCACATCNAGTACCTGTAATGCGAAACCATGTTGAATCCTTTCCATTGTTTTTTTTTTATTCCCTCTTTTTCTGGAGTGAGTTTAGGAGAGATGGCTGAGCAGACAGAGCTGCTGGACAGCGGCCCCAGCCCCGCGCGTGCGGGGGATCAGGCTGCAGAGCCGCTGCAAGAAGTTCCACACTCGCGGCACCTGCTGTGGCGAGGGGAAGCAGCCCTGCACAGCACATCCATTTCCTGGTTGCCTGGACTACAGGGCCCAGCAGGGCAACCGCACCATCCACAGGGGTCCCCAGCCATATGGACTGGCATGGAGGCTGCCACATTGATGACGTAAACCAGCAGAAGGCTGATAGGATTGGCATCTTGGAGCCGCTTCCTATTGGGAGAGTCAGGACGGCACAGGGTGGGGCTTGGGAGCCTTTAAAGGTTCCCACAGTTATGCGTCTCATCCGTTCTGCTCCTGCGGGGTCCCGAGAGAAGTGTTTTCGATGTGCCAGGGGCAGTACAGGTGTCCTGTGTAGAACCCATTTGCCTTCTCATGCCGACTGAGGATCGTCTACTGCTGCGTGTCTTCATCCTGGCATTCCTGGATTCCTTTGCACCTCGGCTGCCCTTCCCAGCGTCTCTCTCCCACAGGACTCTGTCTTAGGCAAGCTCGTGGTGGCGGCAAGACCACTGCACCTTGCTTCGCAGGAGAACCCTCTCATGGTGTCACAGTTTTTTGTGTCTTGGGGGAGGGGGATGTGTCCCTTTTGGTGGCAGGGTTCAGGGTATTTTGGGGTTTCTTGGGTCGCAGGTGGGGGCGTGGTCTTGAGTCTGGGGAAGGTGTGGCTGATACTATTCATACATATATGCCATATTTCTATTTTTAATACCTAATAAATCTTATTGCATTCCCTTTAACGAGCTCTCATCCAAGTTGTGGTTAATTAACCCTTTTGCCATCTCAAACCGAGACAACAGAAGAAGTAAAAAAACCCAAACCAGTAACTCTGCACTTTTGGCCCTTGCTTCATGATGTTACAAAAGAAGATACAAGATTATTCATGTAGCACAACAAAAGAAAACAAAGGAAAGACTATTGCAAATTTTGAAAAAAGCTGATTAGTAAAGGGGCCCGTGACTGGCATTGCTGGCTTTCACAGAGCAGCAACAACAAATTTCCTACTGACGCTTCTGAGGCCAGATACTGACAATACAGAGAAAACAATCCAGACATACACAAACTATTCACAAAGAATCCTTAACTGTCTTATCAAGAAAATGACTGAATATAAAATATAAAACATTAGTTAAACTAGAATTTAACTAATATTACTCTAAATGAGCTCCAAGTAATTTTTCATTCAACATCTCTCAGCTATCAATCTGTCAAGCAGGCTTCTCAGTTTTTTCACTAGGAATCTAGTTCTTCTGTAAGCCTTTTATCTTACAGTTTGCCCTTAGGGAAGATCATGGTATTCTATGAACCTATTTAACTTACATACACAAGCTTCTCCAGAGTGCCCACTGCGTAAAATTTCTCCATTATGCACACTGTCATGCAGGAGTCCTGTGAGTATAAATTAGTTTAGCTAGGAGCTCTACTTTTTTTTCCTGAACCAATGTGCTCCACTCTTAGATATTTTTTAATTGATGACACCTCTGGCCGTGGATTCTGGTAGAGTGGTACCTATGGTACCACATGGTAGAGTGATTACCTATCCAGAACACAGGTGAAATCTCATAAACATGGTCCTGGGGCTGACATTTTCCAAAGTACACTAGTCAACCTCTAGAACAAAATTAGGACATAGAAAATAAACTGGGGTTCTTCAGATTACTAGCAAAACAGAATTTTACCAGTGAAACAAGAAGCCATTTTTTCAAATTCCTAAAGCACCCTAAGTTCTTTCCAACATATAGAGGCTGTGCATGTTTTTGAGTCAATGCAAATGGATGTTTTATCTGTTTACATGATCTTTCCACTCCAAATGCATTACTTGGAGTGTCATTTTTTGTTGTTAAAAACTCCAAGTGATCCTTTTACTCAGGAACTGCTTGCCATGAAGTCAATTCTCTCTCCCATTTTCAGCAAATAGGATGTTAACATTTTTCAGAAGTCAAAATTACACTCAAATAAGTATGATTGACAGGACACGAAGGTTAGAAATAAGCAACAACATAATATCTGCCTACCAGGCACATATGCACAAGTGATTAAGAAAAATGAAATCTCTCTTCAGACCAAGAAGGTGCAAATCTGAGGATGACTGTAATTTTAACCACAAATCCACATCTCCACCCTAGTTTTTGTTCTCAGGTTTTCAAGGCTCTACTGGATAAAACCCTGAGTAACCCCGTCCAAGCTCTGTGTTGATCTCACTTTGTGCAGGAGGCTGGACTAAAGGTCTGCTGAGATACTGTGTGATGTGAATTATCCTGTGAACCAATGTGTAAAACAAAAACCTTCAATCCTTAGTGGAGTTATAAATTTTTGTTTATAATAAAAAGTACGCACCAAATAAAAAGAGCTTGACATTTCCTCTGTCTTCTCTCTATCCAAGTATGTTGCTCTAAGCTTCACACCTCTTGGCCCTAGCACTTAACACCATTTCTCTAGGTACACACTCCTATGGCTTCGACAGTGCAGTTCAACACTCAGTCTCAGCTTGTCCCCACATTCAAAGAACTGACTTTCTCTTTGGTCAAAAACATACATTGTAAAGGGCTTAAATTATCTTTAAATATTTTTTTTTAAACTCATAATTAGGAAATTAATTATCAGCCAAACTCTCTAATTTTTAATACAGATATGAAAGAAGAGGTACAGAGCAAATGTGTAAAGTATTTTCCCCAAATAAAGTTTCATTCTTCACAATAGCTTCTTCGGTAGAGAATTCAAGGCCTGAGTTCCGCTACATAATTTGGTGGTTGGAGTGCTTAGATGAAGTGGTTCATATGAGACCTGATTTTCAAAGGAAGGCCACGTCTTTTTGGTGTGCCCAGAAAGAGGTAACAGAGAGAACTGGGTACTTTTAATAATGAAGTTCTAAAATTTGCAGATGTGCCCAAATAGTTAAGGACCCTACTGTAATTGGAGTCACTGACATACAGTTTCTTTTTTTAAAGTGCAACCTCTGTCCTTTCTTAAAAAAAGATTTTCAGATATCCATGCCCAGGTAAAAGGTAAAAAAAAAACTAGTAAGGAAAGACTTGGCGTTAGGTGTTGAGGTGCTTGTTTCCAGATTTTTCACTGTTAATTAGAACTTGCAGAGTCTGTCTCCAGTTTCAGTGCGTGCAGCGGTAGAAAATTCTGCTTTGTCTCCTGAGGATGGATAAAGGTCCCCCATTTAAGCCAGATCTAGGATGCCAGATGTGGGAATAGAAGTCATGGAGTGTCTTTTAGGAGCCTTCTCAAAGTGCTGTTAACCGACCCAAAGCCTCCTCTAATAAGAAAATGTTTTGGTATTTGCTCCCGATAATGTAGAAGGAGGGTTAAAGAAATTGTCCGTCTATATAATTCTGAAGGGAAAGTAAGATCAACACTGGAAATTAATTGCCTGGGAATGAAAGGATGATGAGAAGAGCTGTAGATACCAGAAAATTTTCTAAAACAGTTTTTTTTTTGGCATATTAGGCTTTCTCCTCACTTCTTCTCTTTAAAGGAAAGGGGTCTGCTAAAGAAGCTAGAGGAGGAATCAGATATACAGAAAGCCATGAAAGCAAGGTGAAGAGTTGTTTAATGCTGCTCCAGTCCCTGAAAAGGAAACAGTAACTGTTAAGTTTTTCTTTTTCAGACCTATTAATAATAGTTTCTGCTACAAACTGCTGGTCATGAATGAGTGGGTTGTTTTCTGTTCCATGGAAACAATGATCAATGGAAGTTTTCTAAATCTTAAAATAATTCTTTTATCATTCAAGACCATCAGCTCAAATAAAAATCAAATAATATGTCTGATTGCCTCTCTGTGTCACAGAATTACACAGAATTAACAAGGTTGGAAAAGACNACCTTCTCTGAACACATTCTAGAAGCTATTCTAACTTTCTTAGACTGAGGGGCCCAGACCTGGATGTAGTACTCAAGCTGTGGCCTAACCCATACCAAGTATAGGGAAAGAATAACTTCCCTGGTCCTACTGGTGACGCTATTCCTGATACAGGCCAAGGTGCCATTGGCCTTCTTGGCCACCTGGGCACACTGCTGGCTCATATTCAGTCTTCTATCAACCAGCACTCCCAAGTTCCTCTCTGCCTGGCCTCTCTCTAGGCACTGTGTCCCCAGCCTATAGCTCTGCATGGGGTTATTGTGACAAAGGGTAAAACCGGCACTTAGATTTATTAAACTTCATGCTATTGGATTCAGCCCATCTATCCAGCCTGTCAAGGTCTCCCTGCAGAGCCCTCCTACCCTCTAACAGATTGATACTCATCAGAGACAAAAACCTCTGTAAATCTAACTAACAATTGTTAAATATTTTATTGGGTTTTGCTAATAAAAAATATTCTGCATCTGCCTTGAAATTGTTGTTTAAGGGCTCATGATCAGGCTCAGGTATCTGGGAGCTCAAAGACTGCCATCAATGGTAGAACACCTCATATATGTGCTGAGTTTCATAATAGACTTCTAGATAGATTCAACAATGTGTTCAGTTGTTTAAATATTCATACCTTTTCCCCTAAAAGCAAGCTTTAATATGTTTAATTTGAAGGGCTAGTCAAATTTATAAACTCTACTCCCAACCTCAAGGAACATGTCATTACTATGTACTCCTAAGGTAATTTTAGCAGCTCTGTGATGTCATTCTGTATGAGTCACATAGAAGTTAATTATTAGTTTGAAGAAAATTTATGATATGCTGTAAAGTTTTTCATGAAGTGTTGCTTGGAGAAGTAAAGAATAAAACCCCAAAAAAGAAAGAGGAGATAGAATAAATAAATTTAAGTCTTGAGCACTACATTTATGTTTATGAGATCCTCTATGATTTACTGTTCCAGCTTGCTTTCCTAAAACTGCCTTGGGTTTGTTTCAGGTAAAATACACTTTAATGCATATAACATTAATTTGTTTTAGGTGTCCCTTACTCTGTGACTATTCAAAAGAATGCCCCACAGCAAAAGTCAAGTCATAGCCATGTCTAAGGTACATCCCAAGGCAACTAGAAAACCCATATGTGTATAATCCCTTACCTCTTCTCATTTATCAAAATCTGCCCCAAGTTACCACCATAACCAGAGGTGCCAGGTTTTCTCACTCAGTACCTGGCTTTGTAGTCAGGATTGCAACATGCTTTTGCAAGGAGGAGGAAGCTGGCCTGGGGCATTTTCAGCTCTGGACACTCAGTTATAGAGTAGCCACACAGTCCCCTGGGTGGTGACTCGGGCAGAAATTCTGGGTAATGTTGTTTATTCCTTATTGCCACCCCTGATATCAGTAATAGTATGTTAACATGACTGCTTCTAAATCAGAAATAAAGGCAACAGTGTAGCTCAGTAGCTGACATGAGGCTAAGATCTCCTGCTGGCTGACACAGCAGTCCTTCCGATCTTTCACCACTTCACTATTCCCTGGCAATTACTAACAGTTGGTGAATATTGACACCAGTGGACCATATTAGTATGATATGGTGGAATAATTCCACTATTCCTGTGCTATTTATAGCTTCTGAGATCCTCTCTTTACTCAGTACAAACTCATGACCTATAATAGGCAGCAATTTTTAGTACAATTTTTGTTGTCCTTATGCTCTCTCTTCAGAAGAAGTGAA